>QANZ01044457.1:295824-336054 GCA_003254925.1 Chamaecrista fasciculata
GTTTTTTTTTTTTTTTTTGAATCTGAATCTGATGCTTCATCTTCACATATTAAAACAAGCTCCCGGTATCTTATATTACCTAATATTTTAACTGTATTGAATTTTTTTTTTAATTTTCACGTGTATAGGCTGAGGTCTAAAATTCTAATAATTTGATAACAATAAAAAGAAAATGGCAAAACACCCTTTCGTACCCCTAACGTTTGCGGTGATTTTCAGTTATGCCCCTAACGTTTCATTTGTGTCAATTGTGCCCCCAATGTGAAACGTTAGTTTCAATTATGCCTCCAATTTCAATCATCCACAAAAACAGACACCATTTTTGCACGATTTGAGCTCGATTTTGATCAGATTTCATATGGGTTTTAATTTTCGGACATCACAAACTTGATTCCTTGTATCAATTTCAAAGATTAAGTTTAAAATAGCCCCAAATCCGAAGAAAATCGAACTCGATGAACCCCAAAAAGAACCAAAACGAAATGCAGCAAAACGAAGCATTTTTCTCAAAATTTCCATGTGCAAAATGATCCTTAGGAGTCGAAAATGAGTACCCATATGAAATCTGATCAAAACCGAGCTCAAATCGTGCAAAAATGGTGTTTTTTTTTGTGGATGATTGAAATTGGGGGCATAATTGAAATTAACGTTTCACATTGGGGGCATAACTGACACAAATGAAACGTTAGGGGCATAACTGAAAATCACCGCAAACGTTAAAGGTACGAAAGGGTGTTGTGCCAAACAAAATAAGGTCCAGTAGATTCTAAAAAATCTTTTAAGAAAAATAGGGAAAGACAAAAAAGAAGCAGAAATTGAAAGGAAAATCTTGGAGGCATGAATAAATAGGCTCTCCATAGTTGCGTTTGCTTAGATATATAAATTTTTGTGAGAAAGCGATCAAGGATCAGAAAGTGTCGTTTGGATCGTCTTTCTTCTATCGGTATCTATGTCCGTTGAGTGTTGAGAAAAGGCGAGGATGATGGGTGGTTGCTTCCCACTTGTGTTGTTCTTCGTGATTCTCATCCAATGCCAATTCTATGCTTTCCCTTTGCCATCTACTTCTTCCTCCCAAACCAATCTTTCCTCAATATTACTGCAGGTATACATCCCCCATTAATCATTATTTCATTCTTTGTCGTCCTACTCCTACAACAATCCATTTCTTGAATTAATAATGTATTCACTTCTTGATTCTTGAATCTTCATCAGGATGTGTTGACGGCGATTACGCTGAGTGAGCGGTGGAACCTGAAGGATGTCAGAGTTTCCAAGCTGGACTTGGGGAAGTTTAGGTTCAGCACCTCCCAAAACTACGACTTGCGTATTGGCATTGGCAACCAAAAGTTGACCCTCCAAACATTGGAAGAATATGGGTTTTGGAGAAAATTTAAAAAACCCAAATCCGATTTTCCCTCTGTGTTTCATCAACTTCCTTCCCTTGCTCTGCTTCACACCTTACATCTCGAAGGCCCCTTAGATTTAAGGGTCGATGCTCTTCATCAACTCTCCCTTTCCTTGCCGGTATACATTCATTCCTCTCATCATTTTTGGTTCTTTTGGTTTCTTGCTCATTCTTGACTCAAACATTTTTCATTTTTAGCAGATGAATATCACATATACTGGTTTGAAACACGTCCTTGTTGGTGAAGGCATCATACTAGAAATTAGAGGAGCTCAAGAAGCTTCCTTTTTCCACTCCTCTCATCTTGATCTTCCAATGAAGCGTAGTTCTACTACGTTTAGTGAGTGGAAGAGTGAATTATGGCCCTTTTTGCAGTCAACGTGCATGATGACAGTAATTCCCATAAACATATCAGGGGCTGCATCGCTAGCTGCTTCTTATAGCGCCCGGAAACCTGGTTTGTACATAGAAACTACATTCATATCAGAGGACACGATTTTGCTGCTTCCAGAAAGAAGTGACCATGGTAGTGATCGTATGTACACAAAGACAAAGATGTCGTCGTGCCCTTTTGATGCTTTGAGTTTGAGATTAAGAATGATGGAAAAAATATTGAGGAGCCTTCTTGAAGGACATAAGGTCCGTCAGAATCAGATGTTTGTCTCTTTCGAAGCAAATGCCAAGGTATCGATTGCTGTTAAGTTCCCCATGGACGTAGTAAGATACCATGTTATTACAAGTAGCAGAATGACTCTTATAGATAAATGGACCAAGTGGTCAAAGCCCATGAGAGAAACTGTAAGATTTGAGATAGTGGCAAGAGTTGAGTCTAACAGGCTAAAGCCTCTTTCAATTGAGAGGTTGACACCTAGGTGGGATATTCCTATTTTGAAGCCCAATGGCAATATGTCGTTTTCAACATTCATGGAGGTTTTCTCCTTTTAATTGTAGAGAAGTTTTGTGTTTGAAGATCTGTTATCTACTTCATCTCAACAATCACAAATCAGAACATATCAAAAGATGACGATAGGGGACCTAACTTTTGTAGAGGATTGAACGTGTGTTGACTTTATAATTTTTTTTTACTTTGGGTCTTCCTCTTTATGAGTGAAATAATATTTTGAGAAAAAAAAAGGAATTTAGTTGGAGAGTGATTGTCAAACAGAACTCGCAATACTAGGCCTTGTTTATTTATTCAAAGTGGATTTTATGTTTCTTAGCGGTTTTGCTTTTTTTTTTTAAAAAAAAAGGAACATAAATGGAGATGGTGGTCTGTAGAGAAGATCAATGTAATTGTGGCAAGCATTACGTTTGGTTATTCTCAATTTTGACGAATACAACGTGATTGAATAGGATAATCTATTCTTTTCGTTGCTAAAAGCCTAAAACATACCAACGCATGCAAATGATATTACAAGCAAAACGGGGTCTTTTGAAATTTGTCCTCATAGTTATTTAGGACGAATTGGAAATTCTAACTTATTTTAATATAATACTTAATGGGGGCCTGGACCCCACATATCACGTGGCCAGCACGTGGTGGCTCGAATTTTGAAATGTTAGAACCGTTGCCGATCTGCCAGAGTCTGCAAAATTACGAATAACGCCACTGCTCCTCCATTTTCAGAATCCATCCATCCATTCTCAAGTACAAATCAGTGAATCACAGTATACATACAAACAAGCCATAACACTTGGCTCCAAATCATGAACGCCATATGATAAAAGGATCTATAATTATAATCCAAACTCCACTTTAATTATACATTGCCTTTCACTTTTTGGCCTTTTGAGTGAGCCATCATTGCATGTTACACCCACCTTATCTCTTTCTCCATAACCTCTACTTTTTATTTATTTATTTGTTTATGTGTGTCTGTGCGATGGGACAGAGGTCAATGACGATACGAGAAATGTTTTAAGGGACATGAATATAATGCATTGTGAATAATGAAACTTTAGTGGGTGAAGGAGAATGTGAATGTGATACATGATATTATGGATATATATATATATGTTTTTTTTAAATATTAAATTTATATTAAAATTAGAATTTATTTTTTAAATATCAAATATATGTATATATATATTTATTTTTTAATTTTTTGAGCTTTACTATGAAAAACATGATTATTTGAGTAATTGAGTTCTTAATCATTGAATCTTATTTTTTTACATTGAGATTAGTATAATAAAATTTATTGTATAAATTTCAATATAAAAAATTGAAGATGTAATAATAGTTGAGAATTCAATTGCTCCAATAATCATAATTTTTCCTAAATATAAATTTACGGATAAAATAATTTGTATCTATATATGAAGGTTGGGCTTTCCATATCTAATTATTTTTCTCAGGAAAAAAATTGAGTTTGGATCATGAAAGCTTGTTTGAAAAATGATGATGGCCGGTGTGTCGATTGTGTATATGTCTTCTTGATAGCTTAAGTTGGAGAGTAATTGTAATTAGACTTGGATTTGACAACAGAATTAACATGACAAATCGAGATTTTAATCATAGTGGACCCTATGCTAGCATAGGGCACCCTACACTTGTATATACTCCTTTCACTTGATTATTCCAAAAGGTGATTTGGAATTAGCTTTCTTGATACACTCAAACAATAATCAAAGTGATAACATTACGAATTACCACAATTACGTTACTTTTAAAGTTATTTTGGAGAAGAAAATATTTACACGAAAAGAAATATGCTCTTTTTCATATCATGAACAAGCTATTTATTTTTTTTTTATTAGAACTATATAATTTCTAAGAAGTAGTGATTGTTAATTAGTACGTATACTTATTTTGGTTTTACTTTGCTTCTTAGTAATAGAGCCAAATCAGTAATATTGTTTTAAATTTTTAAAACTTAATTATCGGGACATGTATTTTAAAAACTAAAAAAAATATTGAATTTGTCTGATTTCCATTTCTAAGAATAATTTTTCAAAATTATTTTAAGAATTCAACATCTTTAATAATTTTCTATTTTTTATATTTTAAAAATAATATCTGCTATTTTTGAATTTTTAAATTTAAAAAGTATAGTAGTGTCATTAAATACAAATATATATATATATATATTATTTTTCTATTTTTGTTTGTTTTTTAAATAGTTTTCTATTGTTAGAAAGGAGAATCAAACATACTCATTGACTTTCAATAGATGGATTTAAAATTTAAAATTTGAAGCGTTCTATTTTATAAAATACCATTTTTGTTAAACCCCCACCCGATCAGCAAATGGTTGTTGCATTAAATTTAATTTTGAAGAGGGATTAATTCTGTCATGCGTATATGTAAGGAAATTTGAGATTGAAAGGGTTGTAATTAAATCTTTGTATGCCTAACTATTTAATATGTATTAAATATTGGGTGTTCTTATGGGAGAATTTGAATCTTACATGGATTTTTTTTTTTTTAAATTTAGATAACAAAATAGAAATACAAATCGTCCAAAAAACCCAGCCAAAAAAATGTTCTATATGGCCACATATGATGGACCCACGTAACAATATATTGTGAATTGCGTTTGACTGTGAGAACAAAAAAAGATAACTATTTTGGCTGGATTTTTCGACAATTTTTGTTCCCATTTTGTCCAAGTCAAGAATTCTGTTGCATGAGATTACTCACCAAATTTGGTGACACACAGACGGAAAAGATTTTATAACAGCTCAGATAATTTAATAAGGGAGGGAAGGCACAGTGAAGAAAGGAGGGAAAAAAATAAAGAATTCTGAGAATGGCATAATGGTTATTTAGAGGAAGTAGAATGCTACTAATAAAGCATTAAAGCTCGTAACTTGAAAGTTGAAAGGAGGTTGTTTGGAGCACCTCGACGAATGTAATGACTAATGAGACTGACGATCCACGCGTTCTCATAACTCGCTCTTGAAACTTCAAAATGCGTCTCGCAACACGACAACCATAACGTAAATCCCTCCCTTCCAACATCGCTTTCTTCATTCTTACTCCCTCCCTTCTTTGTATCTTTCACACCATACATCCCTCTCTTCTTCCTCACTCCTCTCACTCGTAAATTTATTTAATTGCCTTTCCCTCTGCGTCTCGTGTCGGTGCTGTCTTCAAAAACTATAGACGAATTGGGAAAAAGTAAGTTCAGAATCAAGGGTTGTGAAAAATGGGTGAGAACGACCACCACCACCATCCGCCGCCGGTGCAGGCTCCTCCGCCGGGACCGCCACCGCCTAACCTTGCACTTTCGAGAGGCCCCACTTGGGTTCCGGCCGAACAGCTCCTTCAGCTTCACTACTGCATCCACTCTAATCCTTCTTGGCGTTAGTCTCTATATATCTTTTATCTGGTTCTTCTGTTCTTTGTGATTTTTCATTTTGTTCAAGTTCTTTTCATTATGCGAAAAAGCTGGATAAAGTTCTTTTTGTTGATAAAAGCGGTTGGATGTGTGTCTCTATCTAGTATATACGTTTGTGGAAGGAGAGGGAGGACACACCTGGTTCTGGATTTCTTTTTAATATTTTAAAACTTGGCTTTTTCTTTCATTTTTCTAGTCCAATTCTCTCAAAAAAGTTCCTTCCTTTTTTTTTTTTTGGTTTCCCCCTATGATTTTTGTGAATTGGGGCAATGAATCGAGCTAATTTATATTTTCTAGTGATTCGGTATGATTAAATGATTTAAAATCCACTTCGAATTCTTGACCCAAGTCATATTCATTGAGCGACTAAGACCTCTCTTAACAATTTCGCTAATTAATATTGGCAGCGGTGGCATGCTTATTGGGTTTTCAGCACTACATTGTGATGCTCGGAACAACAGTTCTGATTGCAAGCTACTTGGTGCCTAAAATGGGTGGGGACCATGTAAGTCTACACTCAGGTTTTTATTATAATTTCGTACCATGACTAACGAACAGAACAAACATGTTAATCCTTCATCTTAGTATAATACTAAAAAAACAATATTGGTTTTGTGGAGCAGGGTGACAAAGCTCGCGTGATTCAGACGTTGCTGTTTATGTCTGGAGTGAACACACTGCTCCAAACATGGTTTGGGTCAAGGCTTCCAGTAGTGATGGGCAGTTCAATTGCTTTTACTATCCCAGTATTGTCCATCATTAATGATTACAGTGACCGCTCTTTCCCTTCGGAGCATGAGGTTTGTGCTTTCAAACAGCTTATCACTCTGAGAACTTTAATGGTTGTGACATTAGAAACATAACTTTCTTTCCTTGCAATAAATTGAGTTGAGTGTTTGTTCCTCGGACTAAAAATCATGTAAAACTCTCTGCACATATCATGAGAATCTTTAATATGATTTCAATTATAACAAGTCATTTTTGGATAGCAAGAAAATGTTTTCTTCTTCTTGGATGCGAAAAGTTGTAAATTGCGGATGCGGTTGCGGTTGCGTTCACTGCGGTTGCGGGTGTTGCAATATAGGTTACGGCCATTGCGAGTGTTTTGTTGCAGCCTGATGCGGGTTGCGGTCACCACCGCAACAGCAATATTGCGGGCGCAATTGCGGTTGTGGACCGCAATTTGCAACCATTCTTCTCTCTCTTTGCAAAAGAGTGGTTGCTAAACGGATGTTCAAAACCTCGTATTGGTCCCTAAAGTGTTGGGTAAATTCCATTTTTGGTCCCTAAAGTAGTTTATGCCACTATCTTTGAGTTGGACAATTGGGCTGGACGATTTCTCTCTCATACGTGTTATAATAAATGAGTTGCTAGAGAGATAAATAAATATTAGTATCACAATCTCATTCTTCGATGAGTATTGTGAGGAGATGTCATGTCTGCTATTGCGGCGTGATCAGCAGAATATTTATTTCTCTCTCAACCAGTCCAAGTTATTTGCCCAGCTTAGAGATAACTAGAAATCAAACGAAATCATGATAGGGGTTAATGGTGAAACAAATTGAATACTTTACGAATCAAAACGGAATGAAAAATAGTTTAGGGACTAAAGCAAAATTCCTCCTATACTTCAGGGACCAATATAAAGTTTTGACCTTTTTCTGAATTTATTGCTGTTTTCTTGAATTCAGCCCATTCTTCATTTGGCTTATATATATATATGGTTCACATTTGTTATTTGCCAATTGAATTGGTGTCTTTCTAGATCTGAATTTTGGTTATTCAAACTTCTAAATCAGTGATAATACTGGTGTTGTAGAGGTTTATTTACACAATCAGGACAGTTCAGGGATCCCTGATTGTTTCTTCTTTCATCAACATGATACTTGGGTATAGCAAGACATGGGGAAATTTGACAAGGTTAGTTAATTTAAGTTTTGCGCATTAATGTCTTCTCTTTCCGTTTTTTAATATTTCATGTAGTTCCTTCATTGTCTATATCTAGAAAGCTGAATTAGATTATGCAACTATAGTTTATTATTTGTTTTATAATTTCTTTTTTCTTTTTTCTTCTTTTTCAATCAGATTCTTTAGTCCTATAGTCATTGTACCAGTGGTTTGCGTGGTGGGTCTTGGTCTGTTCAATCAGGGCTTCCCAAAGGTAAACATTCGTATTGCACTTCCAGAGGTGTTATTGTTAAGACACAAGAATAGTTAACTAACTAACTTTTTTTCTTCCATACAGCTAGCTAATTGTGTTGAGATTGGTTTACCTATGCTCATTCTATTGGTCATAATCCAGCAGGTCTAGTGTAACATCTCATACTTCATCTGGAATGTTATGTTAAACTTTTATTCTCTGCTATGTGCCAAAACCTTTATTCTGTGGCTCTGTAGTATTTGAGGCACGTAATCCATCCTGCGGCCCAGCATATTATCGAGAGATTTGCTTTACTTATGTGCATTGGGCTTATATGGGCTTTTGCTGCTATCCTCACTGTCGCCGGTGCATATAATAACACTACAAATGAAACCCAAACAAATTGTCGTACCGATCGCTCCTATCTCCTGTCGTCTGCTCCTTGGTAGGTTCAGATAGCTGTAGTTTTATAAGTTTACTTGAGTTTGAATGACTTCCTGGAAATGTTTTTGTTACTTTTATGCTGTTTTAATACTAGGATTAAAGTTCCATATCCATTTCAATGGGGTACGCCCATATTCAAAGCTAGTCATGTCTTTGGGATGATGGGGGCGGCACTTGTCACTTCTGCAGAGGTCGAGCAACTCTTACCCAAGACTTCTATTCTTAATTTGTACTGATAATTATGCCCACTCTCGATTTCGAGCCATTTGATAATTTTGACAACTTCACCTGCTTGAAATTTTTCTTTCTTAAAATTTGGCAATTTGGTTGCGTTATCCTATTTTGTCAAGCTTGTTTCATAAAAGTGTTAAAGCTGTCTGGAGTTTCCTTTCTTAAGTAAGATTCCTTCAATGCAGTCAACTGGGACTTTCTTTGCAGCAGCCAGGCTTTCCGGTGCCACACCCCCTCCTGCACATGTTGTCAGCCGAAGCATCGGGCTGCAGGTGAAGTTTTATTTACGTCGCAATTTGAATTGAGTGATCTTTTGATTATAACAGAAGTAGATCAGTTACAATATAAACTTTTTTGTCTTCCTAAATACAGGGTATTAGCATGCTGCTTGAAGGCATATTTGGTTCTCTTGTCGGTACTACTGCATCTGTGTAAGCAAGAAACGTTCTTAAAATCACGTGTCCCAGCTCTAGCATGATTATCAAAAAGTTTTGGATTCTTTCATGAAAGAGTTCTCTTCTATTTATAGTTCTTGCAAGTTGACTTAATCAAATTTATTCAGAAACTAATAACATTGTTAGTATTGCAGTGAAAATGTTGGCCTACTTGGATTAACACATATAGGGAGCAGAAGAGTAGTGCAGATATCATGCGCTTTTATGATTTTCTTCTCCATTTTTGGTAATTTATTTCACCTGGAATCTGATGAGAGTTCCTTTCTTCTACACATTTTATGTCTCTGGTCAATTTAACCATTGCCGTGTCTGTTTCAGGTAAATTTGGAGCCTTTTTTGCATCGATTCCCTTACCGATATTTGCTGCTATATACTGTGTTTTATATGGAATCGTGGGTAGGTGTAACTGCTATCATTTAAGTTGGGATTTGGAAAAGTAATTAATTATCTGCAGGGCATTCACACTTGGCTCCTATTTTGCAGCTGCTGTTGGGATCTCATTTATACAGTTTGCTAATAACAACTCTATAAGAAATCTCTATGTTTTGGGTCTAACTCTGTTTCTGGGGATCTCAATTCCTCAATATTTTGTCTCCAACACTACTCAAGATGGTCATGGTCCAGTAAGAACTAATGCTGGATGGGTAAGCGACTTACTTACAAGGTTTCTTATTTGTTTTCTTCATTCCTTGTTTTGATTTTCCTTCTGATAAATGTGTCTTTGTTAAGCTGATTCTTTGATTTATCACCAAGTTGTAAATAGAACAAGTCTTTCTGATCTCATTTGTGTGTCACAACAGTTCAATGACATTTTGAACACCATTTTCTCTTCACCCCCATCTGTGGCCATAATCGTCGGAACACTTCTTGACAACACGCTTGATGCTAAGCGTATGGTTAATGACCGAGGAATTCCATGGTGGGTACCTTTCCAGAACAGGAAGGGAGATGTCAGAAACGACGAGTTTTACAGTCTTCCTCTCAGGATAAATGATTATATGCCCACCAGATTCCTGAGATGAATGGCTTTTTCCGTTCTTGATTTTAGCCCTCCTGTGATGATGATATGTGTTTTGCGTAAATCTCCTTGTACAATGATCGTTTTAAGTTATGGACAAGTTAGTTATCACCATTTTGACAGGCAACCAGATATTACTTTGTATAAATAGATTCATTTTACATATTAATTCTTTGATCCTTGTATGGCTTGTCTTTGCTGGCAAAATTTTCAACCCAACAATATGCTTATTGCTTAAGTATGGCTTTAGATTTTGATTCACGCCACCAAGGAGTACTTATGATGATGCTCTAGTTGAAACTTGAAACCAGTATGACTGGTTTTATGCATATATATATATATATATATATTTCTCTGAGACCTATTATATATGATTATAGGTTTAATTCTAGATTTGAATTTATAAGTTTAGTACTGAGTGGGTGTCTCAACTCTCAACAGTAAATCAGTGGTATGATGATTCTAACACTTTCGATTCAATGATCATGTTGTTAAAACATTGATATGAGCTACATTAATTCGCAAGAAGTCCCCAAAAATGTTGCAGGAAGGAAAACAAAAGTTGATTAGGTTCTTTAAGCAAATCTCAGCCATGTGATTTCAGATTTACAAAGTATTCAATTTGAATATGTTCAATATTCATTGTTATTACCATTTATCAACGGATATAAGTTCCATTATAGCTGCCATTCCATATGAAAAAAAAGAAAAATTTAAAGGATTTCTATTTTGCCGTCTTACAAAAATATTCTTTATATTTATCTATCAAATAAATTGAAAGAAATCATATCTTCAACTACCTTTGTGCGTTGGCCAAAAAAAAAACTATCTTTGTGTGTCACGCTGTGGTGGTTGTTATTTTATTAAAGTAAAAGCACAATGATAATTAATTGGAAAATTAAAACAAATACATCAAAATCAAACTGCTGAAAAACAAAAGTTCCACCAACACACAACGTAGGACGTCACACAACATAAATAGATATTAAACCACATATAGGCTTGGTGATTACCATGAATGAATTGATTATGAGTTTTGCTTGGCGTCGGATAATATAGAAATTAAAACCCCAAGAGGAGACTGGAGAGGATAATAAATAAACATTGACCAAAAGGTAAATGCGAGAATGAGGAAGGTTCTGAGTAATCGGAAGAGACCCAAACTCTTACGAGAGTGACTTATGGGTTGCTTTCACTTTGCTTAATCTTCCCTACCCTTTAACGCGTTTTCTAGTGACAAAACAAAACACATGAGAGACAAAACCCCATTAGTGGAGGCATAGAATTGGTCGTATACGTATCATAAAGGTCAAAAGATTCCAAGAATTCTTGTCCCACCTCATGGAATTTTATTATTTATAGGATACCACTTTGCTATATTTTTTAGCCGCCTTGCTTTTTAGCTTTTTCTTTTTTAATGTTTCCATTTTGTATAAGTATAGCACTATAATTTTCTATAATTAGATTAATATCGGGAAAGTTTTAAAAACAAAGTGTAGATCTTTTTAGAACTATTACCTTACTATGGGCTATAATGCTTTATGGGTAAACGAGCACTATAACAACTTAAGATTAGTCTACTCTCTACTAAGTTATAATTAGTCAAGATTAATTTTTTTGGTTTCACTCCTTGCAAATACTAAAATGACTTTCTAGAATATGGCATTTAAAAGAAATGTTTTTTACTAATGATGTTATCATAATCAAATTATTCAATAAATTGAAAAAATTTTCGATTTATGATTTCATTGGTTAAATTAATAGATAAATCGAATATATAATAAATAATAATTATTAATTATTTTAAAATAATTAATATATAAAATATAAATATTAAAATTATAATCATAATAAATAGTTATAAATAGATAATTTATCATAAATAATTGATATTACAATATAAAATTTATATAAAGGGAATAAAATTAATAACAAAATAATTTTTTAGGAATTAAATTGAGAAAAAAAATTTAAAAGACTAAATTAAAAAATATTGATATATGAAAGATCAAATAAAATTTTAATATTTTAATTGAAGTAGACGATTCTTTAATAGTTTATTTGTCCAAACCAGTCTAAACAATTCTATTTAGTTATTTTGGATTCAACAGTAAAAATAATTTTTATAATTGAACCATTGATTACTAGTTACAGTCATCAACTTGCGGGGACCAAATCTGATCTCACCTATTTCTTACAATTAGGTGCTTTCATATCGTCTGCTGCACCACATCCCTTTGTTTTGCTATAAAACAAGATGACGCGTTTCAAAATGAAAGGCGATGTGATGCAATGAGAGTCGTAATTTTATATTAAGATTTTTATTCAATTCTATTCAAGATATTGTGGAATAATAAATATAAAGTCTGTTTTTTTAGTGAGAATTCAAACTAGAATTTGCCATACTGTATGATAATAATCTTTTGTATTAAACTCATTTCTTGCTGATGACAAGTCATGAATATTAAAATCCACCAAAATTGTAGCATATATTAAAAAAAAGAGTTATGACGAAGAGAACAAGTATTTACAGAAAATTGGGTATTAGTATATGTAAGATTTAAACATGAAAAGAACAAAAAAGTTCATCTATCGTTAAGCCAGTCCAGATCAAAACATTGTTCTGATACTTGAATATGGACGTCTGGCTTAACCTTTTCCACATCTTTCCACATCCCAGACACCTCCTCATCACAAATCACAAGTCTCAACGACTTCAATGACACTGAAGACTTGGGTAAAGCCCTAATCAACGAGCATTCCCTCATGTCTATCTTCTCCAAGTTCACTAATTTACCTATCTCTAAAGGAAAACACCCCAGATTAACACACTGAGAAATGTCAATGTACTTGAGCTTACTAAGCTCACCAATGCTAGGAGGCAGTGCCTCTAGAGCTGGACAAGCATATAATCTGAGGATCATTAAGGATGCTAGTTTTCCCAATTCATCAGGAAGTTGGGTTAAGTTATGACAGTTGGTCAGACTCAGATTCTGTAATGATCCCATCTTGCAAATGCTTGAAGGAAGCTCCGTTAAATCATCACAATGATCAAGTGTGAGCTCCGAGAGGCTTGGGAAAACGTGGGTTAAATCTATTGTTTTTCCATCTAGATTGTTGTTTATCTTGCACAGGACAACAAATAATTTGTGCAAGTTGATCAAGGGAGTGTCTGATAGTTGAGGGACAGAAACCTTTTCAAGCCAGAGGCTTCTCAAAGTGGTCAAGTTCTTGAAAACGTTGAAGTTTTGAATGGATGCATATGATGCACTGTAGTTTATCAATATCAATGCCCTCAAATTTGGCATTTTATCAATGAAGGGAGGCAAGAAGTATTGGCTTGAGGAGAAATTGATAATCAGCACTTCGGCCTTGGGAAACTCCATTCGAAACCAATCTTTTTCTTTCATTTCACCTGCAAATCGATCAAAAACATGAACCCCAGATGTATAAATAGAAAACATTTAAGGATTAAACATAAGTTTTTACGCACCAGTGTGAATTGATACAATCTGAGCCTCAAATGGTTGATCTCTATTTCTGAACCATTCTTTAGGGACTGAATTCTCTCTTTTGGGCATAACTAACCGCCGGCGTTGATTAACGCTCTCACGATTGCTCAAATAAACAGCAAGGTCTCTCAGCACATCATGTTGAGTCACAGAGATCTCAAAGCAACTGCTATACAGGCCTCCAGCGCTGATTCATTGAAACAATACACACATTAATTAGCTTTTAAGAATAATAATGGTGAGAATTCAAAGTTAAAATGGTTTTCACTTCCACTTTCACACTTGCTTTACTTACCGTGCCTCTTTTACTAAGGAGAGAAGATTCTTGTTTGAGAGCTCAACCACAATAGCAAAAGCCTCAGTTTCATCAATATCATGGATTTCAACCCACATGTTGATGAGAACTTCCAAGGGGATTTTCTTATCCTCTGGAAACGAACATAGATCCAAGAAGCACTCTTTCACCTTTGGTGGCAAGTAATTGATACTGATTGCCATTCTTTCCATGAGATTGATTTCATATGACTCCCCTATGCTTTGGCCTTGGGCTAACCTGTTTTTCACACCTGCCCAAAACATCTCAGACTGATCACGTAACGAAGCTCCGATCACTTTAAGAGCTAATGGAAGCCTTCCACACTCCGTCACAATCTGCTTCACCAAACTCTCATTCGCAGCATGAGGGATTGATTTTTGACCGAAAGCATGGTGACAGAACAAAGACAGAGCATCGTCTTCGCTCAATAGCTCCACTTCGTAACTAACAGAAAACACTGTCGGGAACTTGAATCGAGAGACTACAACGAATTTACAACCTGGGATTCTACAAACAAGTTGCTCTAAAACAGAGAGTGACCACACGTCATCCAGAACAATCAGGATTTGTGCGTCGGTTTTCCATTCAAATTGAGGCTTCCATTGTGGGATGATATAATTAGGACTCAAGTGCTCGTTTCCCATTATAAACCCCCAAATCTTTGCTCTCAATTGTTCCACATTCGGAGACTGCGACACTGTCAGAAACAAGATTCTCTCTTTGAAATAGCCTGCCAAAAAAAGAAATCATCTTTTTAGTCAGAATTGATCGATTAAAGCATAGAGAAAAATGGAGCCATAAGAATACTGAATACATACATCGAACTTGATCATCTCTGCAAAGCTCTCTGGCGAGAGTGGTCTTGCCGGAGCCACCAATGCCGGAAATCCCAAGTACCCATAAATCATGTCTTCCGATTACTAACTCCTTAATCTTTTTCTTCCCCAAATCCAAACCCACATCCAAATTCCCAGAGCAGCCATTATTATTCATCATCATCCTCTCATCCTCTTCCATACTCCTCACGGCTTCCTCCATCCACCCTCCTCCTCCGACGCCGATCTTCATAGCGCCGAAGTACTGCTCGAGCCGGCGGTTCGACTCATCCACCCGGTCGAACCGCTCGGCCATCTCGAACCGGGTGTGGTGGACGTCGGCGAGGATGTGAGCTTGCATGGGACCTTGGACGAAGCGAGAGACATTTTTCTCGAGCTTTTCCATTTTCTTGGCGAGCTGGAGATTCTTGTAGACGTTCCAGCGACTTGAAGAGAGGACTTTGTGAGAGAGGTCGACGCCGGAGCGGAGAATCTCGGAGAGACGGTCGAGCTGAGATTGACGGCCGGCGGGAAGCTCCACGCCGGAGTATTTGATTTCTTCGATGGTAGGGAGGAGTTGTTGGATGTAGGTGGTCAGCTGCTCGGCGCTTGATCGGCATAGTAATGATTTCCGGGATATGCTTATCAGCATTTTTAGAAGCTCCGTCGCGATTTCGCCGGCGAATAGATCCGTCACGGCCATTCTCACTGTTATGCCCTGCTCTTCTCCTTATATATAAACAAACGTATCACTCTGTTTCTCTATAATATATATGATAATATGAATTCATATGTCTTAGAAGTAATATCTCATCTCTCTTCGACTTTTGAAGCAAATATTATTTCGTTTATATACATGCATGTGTTACAATTTAGTACAGTAATTTACAAAATTATAGCCTCAGTAACAAAAATTTATCAACGCTTGTTTGCGCCAAATTCTCCAACAATTGACTTTTGTATTGTTTCTTTTAGATGGACCAAAATACCCTTCTAGTTTCTCTTATTATTAAGCCTAAAATGCACGCACTTCAATTTCCCGTCTTAAAAATTAACGGGTCAAAGAGAACCTAACCTATGAAGTATGGACATTTCATTTTGAGAGCATCTCAGACACGTGTATGTGTCCGGTACCCGTACGATACTCACAGACACATATTTATAAGCTCAAAATATAAAAATAATTTTTTATAACTTTAATATGATAAATAATATAAAATAATAATACATATGACATATATATTTATAAAGATATTATAATTTTTTAAATTTTCATCAAAATTTATAAATTTTTAATTATTTATATATATAAATATATGTCGTATTGTGTCATATAACTTTAAAAATTGAACTTATTGATGTATTCGTATCTATATCATATCTCGTATCAATATCTGTCGTATCCCGATCAATGTCAATGTATATGGACCCTTAACTTGATTACTCAATACTTCCAACTTTTTTTACCTAAAAAAGTGATAATTGAATGAAAAATTTTATACTAGAAATTAAGTGTCTCTACATTCTGGCGTGAATTAATTGTATAGCTTTCAAGATCAAAAGATAACGAGATTTTTCACACTCATATATATCATTGTCAGGAGAGAATTCGTGTTATGCTAGGGGAATGACAAATGATGACTGGCAAAATGGTAATTAGGTGATTAACAAGTAGTAAACGTCTCGTATTCTCGTATATGTTATATATATACAACTAGTGGTCTCCAAAAATATAAGGCTTCCGATCCATCGAGGGTCAGACGATATGTAAATAAATAACAAAATGTAGGCCAAAAAAAATATCATTTATATAATATAATTTGGCAAGATAAACAAATTAAACTAGAAAAAAAAAATTAAAACAATTTCGAGTATTTTTCTCTCAAAATTTAATTTTATACATACATAAGCCAACAACTGTTAACTTATCATTGGAGCTCAAGTTATAATTATTAGTTCTCAGTATATAGTAGAGATATTGGAGAGCTATGATTTAATTATGACTCGATCACATATCCGAACTTATATCATATATAGAATAATAGCTACGTACCACCTCTAAGTCAACAAGTTATTTTTTAGCAATTGTTTTATTAGAAATCAAAATTATACCTAGATACTAATATTATATAGTTGTTGAATCAAGTGCTTGTTACACTTTGGCCAAATGTTATAATTGTTAGTAAGACACAATTTTATTTTATTAATCGAAGTGTTATAATTCAATAATTATAACTCAATCTCGTACTTGAACTTCCATCATGAAATAATTATTGTCACATCTAAGCAAACATATACTATGGGTTTTGTTTAGTAATACTATTCTTGATCATTTAATCTATCTTTTACAATAAAATGTGCTGGTGTAAGTTGTAACGGCTGTTTGTGAAGAAAAAAATTTATCTTCGATTTGATCCCTGCTCAGTGTGCATAAAAGGATCTTTGATAATGTAATTGATAGTGTTGGTCTTCTCGTAACAGACTATCCTTCATTATAACAAAACCAAATTTCATTGACTCTTGGATTATAAATCATTGTTTTGATTCTGACTTTTGGACTCTTGAATTTGTTTTTGTTCAAAGTTCAAACTAGCAAGTCACTGAGCTGTGCGAAAAAATTGTGTAGTCTGGAGGTTTGTATATCACAAAGACAGATTCTGTATTATATCTAAATTTACTCAATTGAATTAAAACTTACTTCAATACATCCAAATTGTTCAACAAATACCCCAACCCAACAACTTATTTGACATATGTGGAATTATTATTTATTATCCATTTATCCATCATCTAATTTGTACATCTATCATATATATGGTACAAAAGAAGATTTCAATGATCAGCAAACTACTAGTAAGTAGAATTTACAGACCATGTTTGACAACGAGGTGGGTCCCGTTCCGTGATTAAAGCACATACACTCTTTTCCTTAATCTACTTGTAATTATTTATTTTATATACAGATATCTTTCATTCATCTATTAATTTTAATATCTGAGGTATTTCATCGGTGAATTAAGTAAAATCTTTATTTACTCTATTAGTTGATAAGAGCAGAGAAGACAAGAATTATGGTTTTATAACACAAGGTAAATATGAACTGAAGGGCTGATTATTGATCATTTGATATTGTCTTGAGTAATAAGAGAGTAGATTAGCTAAATTATCAATCTCATGAAATAGCTGAAATAGTAAAAATTAAAGGTGGATTTACACTCAAATTTATTTTTTATATTGATCTTTATCTCTCCTTCTCTCTCTTCTCATTTCATACTTTAGTCATATATAATTTACTTGATGTACTTTCATGGGACACATAGTTATTCAGATGAGTGTGTGAATAATTACGGTAAAATTATGAAATACGAACCACTATTATATATATCCACCGAGGATTTGGATGGTTGACTGGTGCAATGACCAGTTTGCCCTCCGTTTATTTCTTTTTAAAATTTCAATAGGATATTTAGCTTTGAGTGGTTGATGAATGATGATGGATGAGTGTCATGTCAATTATCAACTTCGTTGTGGCCGAGATTTCGGGTCAAAAGTCAACAGGCAATCAAGGGTAGTGACTAGTGATCCACGTATATATGGGCACATTCACTCACCCGTCTATACAAGTCGTGGTCTTCGCTTCAAAGTTGAAATATAAATTAATATTTACCCAAAAAAAGAAATACAAAATCAAATGACAACTATGAAGAATAAACATTGATACGAACACGCGATATGATACAGATAGACTTGATCCCGGGCCGGGCTCGCTAAAATACGGGCCGGGCTTTAGGGGTAGTAATGAACTAAAATAAATTTTTAAATTTACATGATACAACACGACATATATCTATATATAAATAATTAAAAATTAATTAATTTTGATGAAAACTTTAAAAATTATAATATTTATTCCTAATATATGTCATATATGTCATTATTTTCTATTATTTGTCGTATTAAAGTCACATAAATTGATTTTATATTTCAAAATTTATAAATAAGTGTTATGTGGGTGTCTTATGGTTTTCGGACACAGACACATATCTAACACGGTAGGGGTGAGCAAACCAACCCGTCAACCCGTGAGCCCGCAGAAACCAACCAAACCCGCAGATGTGGGTTGAGTTGGTTCGGGTTTACAGGTTGGTTTGGGCTCTAAATTCCCAACCCGCACACTTGCGGGTTCATAGTTTCTCAACCCAACCCGCGAGTCCGCATATATTTTTTTTTATTTTTTAATTTATTTTTTATACATGTTTATGTATTTTTATATAAATTTTATATATTTTCTTTATGTATTTATATTATTAGTTATTTATGAATAAGATATTTTGATTTTAAAATTTACATAATTATATAGATGTATTATATTTACATATGTTATGAAGTGTATTTTAATTGATTTATATTTATATATGTAAAATCTATGTTTTTAAATTTTTTTATTTACTATTCAAAAATTTATAATAATATTTTTTTGTTATAAAAATTAAAAAAAAATTACAAACTCAATCGGCGGGTTTAACCCAACCCAACCCGCAACTCTGTGGATTGAGTTGGTTCGGGTTGAGTTTTTAAAACTATAAAACCCAACCCAACCCAACTCACAAATTGATGTACCGGTTGGATTGAAATTTTCTCTGAACCCGCCCTAATTTAACCCGCACTCACTCATACAACACACTAGGACGCCTTCAACTGTTAGTCTTCGTAGACCATAACCATCCTTAATACAATTTTATGATAATCATAAAAGCCCATGGACTGGGCCCAGGGGATAAGGTCCCGTGTGTCTTGATTGAATGAACCTCCTTAGTCCTTACACCTCGCTTATATGCATATCAATTACATCTCATTATCAACCAATTTCTAATCATTTTAGGCTGCTTATGTGCACACACCCACGCCGTCGCTTACTTTTATTTATTTTACACTTCTTTATTTTCACATGTCATAAGAATACAATTGATACTAGTAATCTATTATCATGGTTTAATGATATTTTTAAATATGCAAAAATAAAAATAACCCAAAATATTTTCATATTGTTGCAAGATCCTTAAAAAAAAATATATATGTTNTCTTTTTATTTTTTAACTTTTAAGGAGATCCAAAATGTGGGAATCTAGGAAGCATGGACACTGACATGGACACGGGACACGACACGAACACGGACACAGCGACACGCTAGACTTTCAAAATTACGCGACACGACACGGCATATATTTATATATAAAAATAATTAAATATTCATAATTTTTAATGAAAANAATTAAAAATTCATAAATTTTTAAAATCACATATTCTGCATATATTCATACACAAGTCTAATATTTTACCATGCAAATTACAAATATAGACTTGAATCATAAAATAAAAAAATATGGATCAAAACCATCAAATCTCAACAGGAAACACCATACCAAAATATCGAGCATGGAAACACCGTTTAATTTCAATTTTTCAAATCCGATAAGTGGTCCCTAGACTGTTGTAGTGGTTCTCCTTAGGGACTATAATCCGCAAAGGAAACAACAAATGAACAAATAGTGAAGAAAATTATGTGCTGCATAACCATGCAAGTCTAAACTCTAAACCATGGTATGGAAATAATTAACCTACAACCCAGCAAAAGCCCATCATGTCATGTGATGCATCAAATATGTCTTGAAACAGAAGCCTCATAACAAATGGTCAAGTTTTCCCGCCCGTAATAAATCTAGCGGGCTCAAATTCAAGATGGATTCAGGTCATACACTACGACTTGGGTTTTGTGATTGGTTACAAGCTTTGGGCTCCCTTCTTTATTTTTTTCCTGTGTTCACGCAACAATTAAACTTCTATCAGGCCCAAAAACCGCAAATGTTCTCTTAGGTACTCTTGCAATAGGCCCGATGGGCTAAAATTTTTATGGGCTTGAAAACATATATTTGTTTCGTTACGAAAATATAATAACAGACCCAAAAACAAAAGTATAATAATGATTTGGCCGAAGGGTCATTTTGGTCCTAAACTTATGCCCTAATGTTCATTTTGGTTCATTATATTTCAAAATGTTCAAATTGGTACTAAATGTTGGCGAAATGATTTATTTTGATTCTAAATGTTGGTAAAATGTTTCATTTTGGTCTCAAATTATTGAATATGGTCATATTTTTCTCGTATTTCATTTCACGTTCAAAGGACTTGTTAAGAAGAATTCATAGCTCTAAATCGCATTCGAATTTGAAACGAGAGAGATATGATTAACTTTGCTTGTTTGATTATGAAACGAGCGGTCTACTTTTAGGACTTAATTGACCTCGTTCGTTGACGGCCCTAATTAGATAGAGAAAGTACTCTTCGAGAATAATACATAACTCTAAACGGGTCACGTTTAAACTTGAAACAAGCAATATTCAATTGTTTAGGATCAAAATGAAACATTTTGTAAACATTTAAGACCAATTTGAATATTTTGAAACATAATAAACCAAAATAAATATTAGAACCTACATTTAGGACCAAAATGACCATATAACCTAATAATTTTATCCTCGTAACAAAAAAAAATGGTATCCACCGTTAAATTTGAAGTAATTGCATTTTGTGGAAGTGAATGAAATCAAATACAGATCCTAGCATGCTTCAGAATCAGACATAACCCGTAACGGAACAAGTCCTAAAATTCCAATTTCTATTGAAAAAACAAAAAGAAAAATCCTTGAATTCAACGTTCGGGAGCTTATAAATGCCGGTTGTGTAATGTGCTAACTACTCCAACGAGGACGTCAAAGTATAGACAAAACGAGACCCTTCATTACTTTCTATATAGGATTGTTAAATTATTATATATTAGGCTATTTGTGTTTGTTTGCAACCTGTTCGTCCTTTTAAGTTTTAAACATTTTCCCACTTTCTATATTCTATGTTTTTCCCCTGTGAGACTCACTATTGACATTTGACGGTAATAAATTCACACTTTCACTTAGTCTATGCTTGACCCAACCTCTCAAGGCTGAAGCTGGAAGGTCGTCGTTAGAGTACAAGTTATATTTGAGATTGTCAACCTCAATAGTCAATACCACCCCCTCTGTAATTTATTTACGTATGTGGTCCCTTTTCTTCTCCTTCTTCCTCCTCCGTGGCTCACGTATTCCATTGACAAAGTGTGAAACACCAGGTCGTGTAATAACTAGTCTGTGTAAAATTGTATTGAGGATTGAGATAAGCTTTAGAGTTAGGTTTGGGATGCCAACACTCTAATAAACTCTTTAACTCAAAGTCATAAAGTCATAACTGTTGACCATATAACATTCACTTGTTCAAAGATAATATAAAACCATTTTCAATTTGGAAATTTTGTAGAAAATAACCAAAACCCAAGAAATAGCCAAGCTGTTTCGTGCTGTTTCCCCTCCTTTGCTCCGATGGCTTAGTATCCATCCGCAAATCCTTGCGTTTCTTTCCTACATGACGATTTCAATTTCAACTTCAACCTTTCACACCACCTTCTTCTTCTTCTTCTCCCTTACTCTTCTCTCTACCTCCTCAAATGCCTGTTTCTCGCAAATCATCATCATCCTCTTCGATCAAATCAACTACTCCTACGTCTTCCCCTAATTCTCCTTCTGCTCATGCCAATCCCAATGCCAATGCCGGTAATTTTCTCCACAGAAGGGGTCAGTCACTTCTCCACCAGCGCCGTCTTACGCGGCAGAGCAAGCTCCGTTACCTCAGCGATTACGATGTCGGCTTGCGCTTTTCCGACGATTCTTCCTCGCCGGCGTCGCCTCACTGTTCTCTTCACTCTCGCTCATCCGGCGGTTCCGATCACTGGTCCTCCTCTGCTATACCGCAACCTCTTCCGCTTCCAGAATCGCCGTTGACTCACCGGCCGGAGTCAACCGCTCCAAATTCCGGTCAGCTTCACCTCGGATCTCCTTCCGTAGAACATCCGCCCTTTGCTTTCGGCAGGTAACACTAATTTAGGGTTGTAAATATTCGGTTACTTTGATCATATCTCTGAGCCGATTGTTGTATGGAACTGATATTTTCGAATTTTCTTTATGTTCAAGGTCTTGCTTGTTCTTGATTGCCATTAATACAATCAACTCCTAGTGGAGCTTACGCAGCAGTATAAATTAGGCAACAAATTGATTTGTAGTGTTTTTTTTTCCTTTCTTTTCACTATTATCAGGAAGACAACGGATCACGAGGCAATCGCAAATATAAGGTGTTCAAGCAATTTGGGTAAATCCTCTGGTGATTCAATAGTTGAAAAAGCACAAAATAATTTGAGAGTTAATATCCCAGGACCAAGTTTCTTGGCAGGTAGTTTCACTTTCTCCGCTCTTTTTGTTTTTTGGCCGAACTTTCTCCACTTTTGTTGCATTTCAAAAAGTTGAACATTGGAGACCCTTCTCTTTCTTATTTCGCTGTTAATGCAGGCCATAGTTCATGCAAAGATCCTAAGGTACTCTCTCATGATATTGACTTTGAAAGTATTTACAACTCGAGGTTGCGTGGTGCTGCCAAGAGTGCTCCTACAAGTCCACGTAGATCAAGCAATGTAGATTTGTTTGGTCCTTTCATCACTAAATCTCAAGAATTTCATGACAACCGTGTCAGTCATTCTTTAAAAGTGTCACCATATTTGGCTGTTCAAAGTCCAGACCGTTCTTTCCATAGCCCAGGGAACCATAGTCCTTACCGCAATACTAAAATTCAAGATGGATCTCAGAACCATAATTTCTTTTCCAGGGTGTGGCCAGAAAATAACCACGTTGATGCACATCCTTTGCCCCTTCCGCCTAGAGCTTCACCATCAGCACAATTATCTGTGCAGAGTCAGTCAAGTGGCATACATCACTCTACTGAAAATCCACCTTCAATGAAAGGTCAATGGCAGAAAGGAAAACTTATTGGACGCGGCACATTTGGAAGTGTCTTTCATGCAACCAACCTGTATGCAATTTTTTCAATTTTTCTGCTGGCTTGATTGGTGGCTACTGGCTACTCATAGCTAGTATCTGCTTTAAATTATGTCTTTTCTTTGGTTTACTCATGTGCATTCTTTTTCACCTAACAGAGAAACAGGAGCCTCATGTGCAATGAAGGAGGTGGATCTCATTCCTGATGACCCTAAATATGCTGAGTTTTTGAAGCAACTGGAGCAGGTTATTCTCTAAAATAAATTCTATTTATTTTGTCTAGAAGCATGGCTACCATTATTGAAGAAAATAATATTTAGACAACGGGAAAAATATAAATCCCATTGATCAACTCCACAGCTAACACCGTTAGATTGCCCCCCTTTGCCACACATTTGACATTTATTGGCAATCAACAATCTATTATGTCATGGATCAATTATTCCAAACGTTTAAGTGTTATGAGAAGACCTAGAATTGGCGTAATATCTCTAACACTCACCATAATTGAAAATCTGTTTTGGGCTTGAGGCACAAACCCATCCTGATTTGTATTGAAATTTGTTTTAACTAGAAATGTAAGTGTGGGAAGGATTGGACTCTTGACTATTGGATCACAATAGGTAAATAACTCTTAACAAATTAGCACTCCTGGTAACTGCTTATTTGATTTACTGCATGATCTAATGTCATAATTGTTCAATATCTGTTACTCAACGATAGTTTGATAATTTAATTCGAACTCCTAAAGATTAGTGTTTTGGTCATGATCTTGTCATCGGCATTAATTTGTTTTCATCGTCCATTCTTGTTAAAGGTTTTTCTCTGTTATTGTATGTGTTTATCATATTTCTCATAATTATTATGAAGGATCTAAAATTTGCTGTTTGTGTATAAAAAAAAACACAGGGCCGAACACAGTAAGTAGAAGTTAGACTGCTAGATTTGTAGCAAAGTGGCATTCTGTACTAGTATTTGTTTTCGTTTATAACATGTGATCACACATACAAAAGGTTACAAGAAGTGCCTTATCACCCAGATTTGTTTTCTGACTGATGGGGAAAGTTAGAAACTACTTTTTTTCAATAAAAATTTGCGCATGCACACATAAGGTTTTCATGATGAGCATTAACACCGTATGTGTTTTCTAGCTAGCATAGAAGCTAAGTTATTGCAATCAACTGCACTGTCAGTGCAGTTGCTTCAAAAGTTTGAATTCTTTTGTGCACTGTGATATCTTTACACTTTTTACTCATTGAAAGGTATTTTGGCTGTTGTGTAACTTGTGTTATTGTTCGTTGTTTCAGGAAATCAAAATTCTTCGTCACCTACACCATCCAAATATTGTGCAGTATTATGGGAGTGAGATAGTGAGTTATTCTTTGGTTCTTGTTTTACATATACTACAAAGTCTAATGATAAGTTTAAGGGCCTTTGTGATTGTAAATTAGCTATGACATTTTAAAATTTCTTTGTTTTCAGATTGATGATCGCTTGTGCATATATATGGAGTTTGTTCATCCTGGATCGATTGATAAATTTGTGCGTGCAAATTATGAAGCCATGACAGAATCTGTTGTACGCAATTTTACAAGGCATATTCTCTCAGGCTTGGCTTACTTGCATAGTACCAAAACTATCCACAGGTAACTAGATTAAAGAAACTGACCTGATTTAAACTCTGTGAATGGCTATCAATTTGTATATCCTGAGATCTGTAATTTGACAAATGATAAAAAGGGAGCTGGGTAAAAAAATTAAATCTTAACTCTTTCAATGTATAGAACTACAGATAATGTGGAACTTTTTTCTTGTTATGCGTAGCCAGTTGTCCGGAAAAGGACATTCTTATGTTGGATTTCTCAACAATTAGGTGGAATTGGCATTTCTGTATTCAGCTGATGTTTGGTAAAATGGATGATTTTTCTCTTTAGGGATATCAAAGGTGCAAATTTACTTGTTGATGCATCAGGCATAGTCAAGCTCGCTGATTTTGGGATGGCAAAAGTAGTAAGTTTTCTTCTTCCATAATCTTGGCAGGTGTTAATTTTTGTAATATTTAAATTTTTATTGAAGTCAATCAGTCAGCATCTTCTTTTTTCATGCCATCCTAAGTCGTACCATCTGATTGATTTGCTTTTTCCAGCTATCAGGGAAGTCATATGAACTTTCTTTGAAGGGCAGTCCATACTGGATGGCTCCTGAGGTATTTTATTGCTTGAATCATCTACGAAGTTTTAGAGGGTCAAGGAATGTCCTTTTTTACTGTGATTTGTCCTTTGAAGGTCATGAAGGCTGCCATGATGAGAGATGACAACCCTGATCTTGCCTATGCTGTTGATATCTGGAGCTTAGGGTGCACAATTATAGAAATGCTGACAGGAAAACCTCCTTGGAGCGAGTATGAAGGGGTAAGCACCTTATTATTTCTCGTTACTCATCACAATAAATGTCGGTGCTCATTATTTTTGTAGGTTTACTATAAGATTGATAAACTTGATATTGATCTAGCTTGAAATGATCATTCTCCTTGAGAAAACGACAAAAGAGAGCACTATTTATGCTCTATATTCAAGTTCTTCATGCTTTGCGAATTAAGGGTAAATTGTAAATTGTACGGTTTTTCCTTGCTTAACACTATAAATCATTCTGTAGATTCTGCTTATCTTTTATATCTAAGCAAAGCATTTGAACGTTCTTTGAAATTCCAATTCGAGCACTCCATGAGTGTGGCTTTTGTACATGTTAACCTAATAACCTAATTGAATTCTGTGAATTAGCCCCAAGCCATGTTCAAGGTACTACACAGTTCACCATCTATACCGGAAACATTGTCTCCAGCCGGCAAGGATTTTCTTCAGAAATGTTTTGAAAGGGATCCAGCAAATCGACCATCGGCTGCTAAGCTTCTTGAGCATGCGTTTGTGCAAAATTTGCATGATCAGGATATTTCAGATCGCCCGCAATTGTGTCGTAGGAGAGACTCTGGAGTAAGTGCTGATTATATTATACTCATAGGAAAAAGATGTGCCATGGCACATGTGGGGTGGCTGATATGTTGTCATATTTTCTGTACTGTGTAGGATGAATCGCGTAGTCCCCAAGACCCCTCTAAACATAACCGTGATGTAACTCCAGCCTCCGTGGGAACAAGGATCATGAACAAAATCCAGAAATTAATGGGGTAATATTTCGTCACTATTGGCATTATGAATGGAATGCTGAATAAAGTTTGATAATGATCGATAGTCATTCTGTTGTTGTTTCCCTTTTGCTTTTGACAGTGATGCTTCTTCCCAACAATATAATGCTGAGGCTTCTAATTATATTACATCTCATAACTCTCCTTACTCTCTGCCAGAAGCTAACACTCGTCAGTGTTCCTTGAAACCCAGTACCTCCAGTTTCATTTCTGCTTCAAATTCCAGCAAAAATCAAGCATTACCCATCTTTGAAGCTGAGCTATCATGCCTTGCTGATTCTATGTCTTCTGAAGCTGCGGTTGCCTTAGCTGGCATTCAAAAGCTGCTCCTTCGTGGTGTTGCAACAAATATATCAATATCTAAATTGCGGTGACTTCTTTATTTTTTACTTGTACTAATTCATAAATTTGTATATAGTAGTAAGCCTATGCTCCCATGACAAGTTGACGTGTATCTATGCCTGTATTACTATTTTATATCCAAAAACAAAAAAATGTCTGTATTACTAATTTACTGTTACTGATATTTTTTTATGCTAAATTATTATTTTATTTCTTCTACTTTCCCCTCTTTTTCCTTTTATACTCGTCTTGCTTAAACTTTTTGACTTGTGTTGTTTTTCTGTTTTTCATTTTAGAAAATATGATTACATTCATCAAACTGTATAAAGTAAACAAATTTTATTTAATCATCAAAGAAAAAAATATTTCTATTTAATTACAATTAATTATCACAGTGGAATTGGTTTATATGATAAATGATTTGGTATTATTTAAATAAAGTTATGAATACAAAATCTTATGAACGGAAATATTTTTAATTTTTATTTTTTAAAGTTAAATACTTTAGATTCTAATTTTGTTTCTTAAATTTGATTAGTTTTATTCTAATGTCCTTTTTAAATTCAGTTAAGATTTTTAAACACTTAGCACCATCAATATATAAATTATGTATAATAATTAAGCGTTAGTAGTTCACTTAAAACTTTTTATTAATTGGATCATTTAAATTAAATTTTTATAGAAGTTTAATAAAACTTATTTATATATAAACAAAGAATGTTGAGATATTTTCGGCCAAAAAAAAAGAATGTTGATAGGATGATTAGTCTTAAAGCTTTGGAAAGTAAGGTTCAAAATATGTGGGCTAGGAATGGTTTTGTGACTGTTGTAGATATTCCTAATGACTTCTTTGTTGCTACTTTTACTAATGAGAAGGACTACATTTTGCTCTAGAGGGGGGGCCTTGGATGATTTATGATCACTACTTGATGGTGAGGACTTGGGATAGTGAATTTAATCCTTGGAGTGCTTCTGTGGAAAGGTTGTTGGTTTGGGTGAGGTTTCCTGATTTACCAATTCAATATTGTGATATTAAAGTGCTGGAAGTGTTTGGTAATAGAATTGGGAAGGTCGTCAAGGTTGACATGAACACGACTCAGTTGAGCAGAGGGAAGTTTGCTAGGATGTGTGTTGAAGTGGACTTGAGCAAACCTTTGCTCCCGGTCTACATTATTAAGGGCAAGGAGCTTAGGGTGGAGTATGAGGGGCTGCATTCTCTTTGTTTCTTTTGTGGTAAGTTTAGGCATGTTTGCTCTAACTGTCCAGATAAGAGAGTAGCTGAGGAGGCGAACCTAAATGAGAGTAACAATGCTGAAGTGAAGAAGGATGGTACTGCAGGGGAAGTGTTTGGGCCTTGGACTCTGGTGAAGAAGAACAGAAGGAAGCCCCTATTGCCACTAAGAGGTCTCCACAGGGTACTAAAAGCAGTAATACAGCTAGTGGGAAGTCTCATGGGTCCAGGTTTGCTGATCTTCTGGCCGGTATGGGCTTCGACTTGGGCCATAGGAAGGAGATTTGAGCTAATCCGCCAGAGAGTGTGAGACTTGTACTTTTGGAGGATCGCATGGGCACGGGGTTGCCCAGGGGAGTGTAGTCTTCTTGTTGCTTTTGTTTTGACTGTTAAGCCCCTTTGGTTTACCAAAAAAAACAGCTTTGTAAAGTCACGTCCTAAAAAGTATTTAAAGTCCTAAAAAGTATTTTTAAATAGCACCAGAAATACTGTTGATTTATTAAAGGATTAGATTTATATAAAAAATTTCATTATCTTTATTATTCTTTTTTAATAAAATAAGACAACTCATAAATTTTTTTTTATGAATATTGAATAATCATATAAAAAGAAAATATAAAGATAATGTTTTTTCACAATTGATTGTAAAAGAAAATATTTAAATAAAACTGGTTATTAAAAAATTTTACGAGTTGTGAAAAATGAGTATTTTTTATGAAAAATTTTTATGGATTGACTTTTTATAAAAAGAAAAAATAAAGACACAATATTTAAAAACTATCCCCAACGTTTTCGCATTCTTTTGTTTTTCGGCCACGAATAGTTTTCGCACTAAATTCTGGCAAAAAAAAAAAAGTTTTCGCACTAAACTGCAATAAAAAAATGAAAAACTTATAAAATTCAGATTTGGGCCGTGAGTATGTTGCTGAAGAGCCCATCTGAAAATTTCATCATCCTCCATTTTCGACCAAAAATATTCTTCTCCTACTAGACCCGGTTCGTCAGAGTTTCTTCGGCCGAATCCGGTTCGTTGTTTTGCCTCCATCAAGAAAATTTTCAATCCCACTGCTCATCTCATCACTGCGAAATTTTATTCTGTTCTTTTTAGTTTTCATTACATTTGTTTTTGAATCTCCAGGGAAGCAACTTCCTTTACTCAACGCAAGTTTTTGCTAAATCAGAGTTTCAGTTTAGAAGATGGGCGCGGAGGCTCAACTTCCTAGAAGCTTAATCAATAGAATCTACGCTCCATTAGCTAATGACATTCATTTTGCAACCCCTATTTCCTCCTTAAGAACCAACGAACTTGAACTGGTTTGCTTCTCTCTTTAAATTTCATCAATTTTATATTTGATTCATAATTTCGTGATTTTCATGATCCTTGTACTTCTGGGGATAATTATATGTCTGTTTCTTTCCTAATTGTGTAATTTCTCTACATCTTACTTATCAAATTCATCGTAGGTACGAGGCATTTTAAGAATGTTGCAAGGTTTTTCGGGATCCCTGTTCTTTTGGGACCATAATGGTAATACATTTCGGGTCAAAAGTGGAATATATTTGAGTCATCTTTCTCAGACAAGTTTTCACTCCCTCCTCAATCAGTTTATGTGCGCTGCAACGTGTTTACAGTTGGTTGAGATCACTGTAAACAGAGTTGAAACTTCATTCCCAAAACCTCCTCCCACTTTAAAGGGGTTTGTGTGCTCTGCTTCGGCCTGGCTTAAGGTTTGTCTATGATATAAATTAAAATTCTTTTCGGTATGTGCACTTTGTATCATTTATTTTTTTAATTTCAATTCTTGTCAAGCAGCGGTTGCGGAATATTGCGTTGAAGGAGGAAATGACCATGAGCAATGCAGATGGCACAACCATTCCAACCTTGTTAGGATTGGGAAGTTCTTTATCAAGGTTTGTATTTTTTTAATATATACACCCACAACCCCCTTTCCAAGCACAAGCAGCCAAAAGAAAGGAAAAATTAAATTTTAATTGTATGCACAAGTCTTGTCTTTCTATAGCAAGGTTTTTGTCAGGTTTACAGTTTTTTATATTTGTTACAAGATTCAAAATCCAGATTAATTTTCTTTTAGCTTCAGCAACCTACTATCGTGATGGTATCTGAATCTGATGGCCATCTATTGATTTTAGTCTTTGCTCAGGTTCTGAGTACCTATTGCAAATAGTCCATGGGACCATCCCATCTGTATATTTTGAGGCTGAGGCAACCATACCTGCAGCACAGTTGGCTGTTCATATTCTTGACTATCTTTACAAGCAGCTTGATGAAGTGTGTCTTGTCCAAGGTGGTGAGGTTGTTACTAATTGTCCATCTGCACATTACATATTTCTTTGAATATGCCTCCTTGTTCTTGCTGTCAAATGAATTTTGTTAATCTCAGGAGGAAGCTTATCAAATGGTACTGTATATGTATGTTGGGAGCTTATTGCCATATATCGAGTGTCTTGATTCCTGGCTTTTTGAAGGATCACTTGATGATCCTTCTGATGAGGTAATTGCTATTGAATCTCCTAATTTATATCCTGGAGGGGAAAGTTCTTCTCCCTATTAGCTTTCACAAAAATAAGTATTTTACTCATGTATTAAAGTTTAGGCACTCATGGAAAGAGATCCTTCCCCCTAGTTATTACTGGATGCAGAATGCAAAAGCAGATCTTCTGGCTTACTTGGTTAAATTATTCAAGTTCTTATGATGGATTTACGACATTTGACACCCACAGTATGTTGTAATAAGATGCAAATTGCATCTGCATGCTTTCGAATATAAGCTTAGAAACAACTTTCAGATTTAAGTAACTAGTTTTGATGGAGCAATTTCTGTTGCTTGTGTTTTCTAGTGATGCATATTGTTATAATGCTGTGTTGATACTTGGTCCTATTGTCTCTCACTCTACAGATGTTCTTTTTTGCCAACAAAGATGTCTCAGTCGATGAGCCTGAGTTTTGGGAGAAGAGCTATTCATTGAGACTGTTGCAGCATAGTAAGCTAGATGCTGAGTTCTCAACTATAAATTCTGCTAGTGATTTTATGCCAGCATCAAATGACAAGAAGGAAATGGATAGGAGAGATTCTGTTTCCTTGTCTGGCACAGTCAAAGTTAAAGAGCATAGCATCAGAAACTGTCAAGCTTGCCCTTTTTTTATTAAGGATTTAGCAAAGTCAATAGTTTCTGCTGGAAAATCATTGCAGCTGATGCGGCATATTCCCATGAATTCCATAGCAGCGTGTAACAAAGAAAGTAATTGTGAGATTGGAAGTACCAGAGATCCAAAGAGTGGTTTTTATGCTTCTCAGACCATGTCCGGGCTAACCTTGTCAGAGGTGTTTTGCATTTCACTGGCAGGACTTATAGGTCACGGTGACCATATCTGTAACTATTTTTTGCAAGACGACTGGCACAAGTATGATGCTGTTTTTTCCATTGTGTCTTATGCAAATGAACTAAAAGCAGAAGTTGAGAATAGTGAGAATTCATCCACTTTGCCATACTCAGAGAAGATTTGGTATAAGTTTTTGGCTGATACATTATTGCAGAAAAAGTCTGCTAATTTAAATCTAAAACATAAAGATATAAATGGTACTGATACGAAAGACCAAAGAGGGGCTAGAGGTGTTGAGCATGAATCGATTCTCTTGAGGTCATGCATAGAAAACCCAGTAATCACTGTGTGCCGAACAAGTCTTGGAAAGAATAGGGATACCTGGAAAACATTGAACTTATCTCGAAATTTCTACCTACCTTCTTTAAATGATGAGGTTCTAAGAAAGGCTATATTTGTTGGAGATACAAAAGCATTTTCCAGTAGTTGTGGAACAAACTATACTTTAGGCTTTCAGTTTGGTGATTCGGAATACCTTCGTTCACTGGATGAAAAAAAGCTGTTGGAAATGATTTTACCATTTCCTACCCTTCTACCTACATTTCAGGTATTGCAACTCAGTATATCTCTGACCAACTTTATGTGTAGGTTTTATGGCATATATATGGTATGCTGAACTTTTAAAATTTTCAAACAGGATGATCTTCCTGTGTCTGAGCTCTTGCCTTTCCAGAGAAACAGCACTCTCTCATCTAGAGTTCTTCGCTGGATGCAAAATGTTGACCTGTGTACTACTCCACTTCCTCTGGTTATAATGCAGCATTGTCTAACAGTCTACATTCAGAAGCAGGTGACTTAATTAGAAGTAGTTAACAGATCTGAACTGCATTATGATAATGGTATGCATAATAACCCATTTTGGTCAGAGCAGGTGGACTATATTGGGAAGCATATATTGTTAAAGTTAATGGATGAATGGAGGTTGATGGAGGAGCTTGCAGTTCTGCGTGCTATATACTTGTTAGGCTCAGGTACTTGTCTATTATACTATTTATATTCTTATGCCAATTACTATTTATTTAGTTTGTAGACTTTAACTATAATATACTGTTCTATGTTTAGTAGGAGTCATCTCCTTTCTTTTGGTCTTCTGTGTTGATGCCTTGTCTTGGGCAGGTGATTTGCTGCAGCACTTTGTGACTGTCATTTTCAATAAATTGGATAAAGGAGAAACATGGGATGATGATTTTGAGCTAAATACAATTTTACAGGTACATTAAGCTGATTTTGAACTACTAATATCTGATGTATGCATTACTACTATGATTGGTTCTATTCTATTTCGAGGCCATATGATATCTAGCATCTGATGTAATGTAACCCTCGGTGTGGCTATACATTAGATTATATGAAGTTTTGTACTATTGTTTGAATAGTTCCAGGAATCTTTCTTTGCATCTGCTGGAACTTTGCTATGCCTTTGTTCTTAATGCTATATGAAGAATCTTCCTATTCTTATTAAATACAGGAATCAATCCGAAATTCAGCTGATCGCATGCTGTTAAGTGCTCCAGATTCGTTGGTAGTGTCAATAACCAAAAATCTCAGTATTGACACTGATGAGCAACCTGTAACCACTAGTGTTTCGACACCTCGTAAAATCCGCGTCAATAGCTATGGAATTGATGGCCTTGATATGTTGAAATTCACATATAAAGTTAGCTTTTAGCCTCTTCTCCCCACAGTTTTTTAATTGATTATTGTGGATGGCTATATAATTTCAAGTAAAGAAAATGAAAGAACAAGGGATTAAGGATATATATATTGGAAATTGCAGGTCCCTTGGCCTCTTGAACTCATTGCCAATACAGAGGCAATTAAGAAGTATAACCAGGTATCTAGCTTGCTTTTTTGTTCTATACACTATTCAAATTTCTTGTTTTTGTTTTTGAATTCTGGTTGGTTCTTTCATATCTTAATTTGGTCCTCCTCCCCCGTGCATATTGTTTCCTTCTTTTTATTTTACAATTTTAGGTGATGAGGTTTTTATTGAAAGTCAAGCGTGCAAAATTTGCACTTGATAAAGTGCGCCGATGGATGTGGAAGGTAATTCCAAACTATTCCCCCCATTTCTTTGCTGTTCTATTATGTGTTCTCATGTCCTAATCTTTTTTGAGGATTGGTAGTCTTTACACTCTAATTTTGTGTTCTGCTAAATTTTGGTGGTAATCTGTGGTTTATGAAAAAAGTTGTGACCCAGTCTTTATTGTCATCTTTTGCAGGGTAGGAAATCTGCAACAAACAACAGCAAACATCATTGGTTGGTGGAGCAGAAACTCCTCCAATTTGTGGATGCTTTTCACCAATATGTGATGGATCGAGTAAGAAACTTACCAACATATACAGTTCCTTATGATATTTGGAAGGAAAAGAAAAAAAACCTCCTAGATACATGCACAGATTTGAATTGGCGGTATTTACAAGTAGCAATGCACATGTTTATCGCAACCTTCTTGTTAAGGGAACACATGTATGTCTTACCTGTCAGTAAAATTCCTATGCAGGTATATCACAGTGCATGGCGTGAACTATGTGAAGGCATGGCAGCAGCCAAATCTCTGGATGAAGTCATTGAAGTCCATGAAGCTTACATGTTGTCAATTCAGCGCCAGTGCTTCGTGGTTCCTGAAAAACTGGTAATTTATTGTTTCTCTTCCATTGGATATTTGTGTTCTCCTTACATGCACAAATCAAGTTTTGATTGGTTTATTTACGATGGTTTTCTGTGTTTAGTGGGCTCTGATTGCTAGCCGCATTAACAGCATCCTCAGCTTAGCATTAGAATTTTATACCATACAACAGACATTAGGCAGTGGTGGAGCTGTCTCTGCAATCAAGGCTAGGTGTGAGAAGGAAATCGACCGAATAGAGAAACAGTTTGATGACTGCATAGCATTCCTACTCAGGGTTTTTTTCTACACTTACTGTGATTCCTGCATCTTAATAACTATGGTTTAACTTACATGGAGATCCATATGAGTACTTGATGATATAAATTGCTATCCTGGCCTTGCAGGTCTTATCTTTCAAACTGAATGTGGGGAACTTTCCTCATTTGGCTGATTTGGTCACTAGAATCAACTATAACTATTTCTACATGTCTGCTAATGGAAATTTGATGACTGCTTCCGGCTCTGGAAGCGCTACTTCAAGATTAGCAAAGCCCTCCGGGTAGAATTGAAGTTACTTCGGTTGTCTTGACATTTCTCTGAGCATCAATAGAGAGGTCTGCACGTGCTTTTTGTTGTACAGTATTTTAAGAGTGAATATCTTCCATTTGCTTGATCTTCCATCTCAGTGAAAAAGATAAACATATCGAAGGTTCAGCTGGAAAACAAGTTTGTTCTACCTCTGAATTCTAACCTCAACATGCAGAGTGCATTTCCTTTTGAAACAAAAATTGCTTTCGTGAATTGTGTATTGTTTATATGACAGTATGCGAACTACTCGCCGCTTATTTTAACGGTGGTAGTGATGCTACTTCTAATATCTACTTTCTCCATATTGCAGTTACCTTCTGCCACTTGTAAATTGTAATGTGTATACAGTTTGACATGATAATCCAAAAATTGTTGTTGTGCAAGTCCAAGAGACCCACCCCCATAGAAAAATAATGACTTGAATTTTGATTTAAGAATGTGTTTGGTTTCTATTTTCTAATGAGAATTAATTGTTGAGAAGAATCCGCTGGATATCTTAGATGAAGCATCAAATAATAATTATATATCATTGGTATGGTTTACCATAAACTGTCATAACACATTGACCAATTTCGTTGGCCCCTTCACAAGAGAATTAATTAGTAATTCAGTGCTGAGTTTTTTTTTTTTTAGAGGTAAGTCAGTTTTGGCTTTAAATATTAAAAATTAAGAAGTTGATTTATCTTATTTTCAACATAATGAAGTAGATTCTTTCGAATCGGGATAGCCATTGCTTCACCAAATTAGAGGTTCGATATCACGGCATTCTACGTTTGTACTTGAAGTATACATTGCTGAATGATCATATATAGCTTTATGCTTGTACATGTTTGAACAGAAAGTTGGGTTTCTTCAAACTAAGTAAAACCAACTACTCACTGTCGCGCATGATCTAAGACTTGGAGCCATTGCAAGTAAAGTAAATTTGCAATAATCTTGAGCTCATATTGAACACGAGCGGACACAAATATAATGAATATTGTTGGTTTTTTTCAAAAGGATTCGGAGAGTTTTGAATTTGGGAGATAAAAAGGAGTTTTTTTGAAAAGGTTAAAATTTGATTGCATTTTATTCATGACTTGATAATAATTTATACAAGAAAAATAACAAACTCCCTAATTTTCTAGGTTACAAAATTCAAACTGAAATGTGAAGATAACAAATTAAATACCCTAACAACCAATATCTTAGAGATGACTTATTCAAATTTAAAAAGATAACAAAATATTATTAGAGCTAAAATGCCACATGTCAACACTCCTCTTTGGCATTTTGGTGACAATCTTCAATCTTTATTCCATGATCTTCAAATTTTTCCTTTGGCAAGGTCTTCATCAATAAATCAGAAAATTGATCCTTTGACTGACAATGAGTCAATATCACTTCTTTTGATGGTTGAACTTCTGGAATAAAATAAAATCCCAATGGTTGAATTTTGTTCTTGATAATCAACTCAATCTCCTCGTGTGATGCTTTTCACCAAATTGATATATCACTTGTTTTAGAAACATTTTCAGATTTTGAAATGACAAGATTGCAATTTTGTTGTACATCTTGCAAAAGTCTTGTTTTTTCAAAAGAACCATTAAAAACTGCTTCACCATCAATTGTTGTTTTTGGCAAATTCTGAACATTGATTTCAACTTCATTATATTCCATAAAAAATTTCTTATTCTTCATTGGTATGCTCAGTAATGCAATACCATTAGCATCAAACTCAATCTCCTCGTGTGATGCTTTTCACCAAATTGATATATCACTTGTTTTAGAAACATTTTCAGATTTTGAGATGACAAGATTGCAATTTTGTTGTACATCTTGCAAAAGTCTTGTTTTTTCAAAAGAACCATTAAAAACTGCTTCACCATCAATTGTTGTTTTTGGCAAATTCTGAACATTGATTTCAACTTCATTACATTCCATAAAAAATTTCTTATTCTTCATTGGTATGCTCAGTAATGCAATACCATTAGCATCAAAGATGGTACAATTATTCCCTTTAAATTCAAGAGAATATCCCTTTCTCCAATATCTGACAAACACTTAATAAATTTTGACTTAAATCAGGTACAAACAAAACATTGGTGATAAGTTTAGTACCTGCTAAAGTCTCTATTTTAACTGTGTCTTTGCCTTTCACATCTAGGGACTCTCCATTCCCTATTTTCACTTTGGAGTTGAAACTTTTGTCAAGATTTTTGAAAATTGCCTCATTGTATGACATATGATTAATGCATCCACTATCAATAAGCCAATTGTTGTTGGAGTTAATATTTTGAAAACAAGATGCGACAAATAATTCATCTAGTTCAACTTCAGACTCAACAACTTGAGCTTGTTGGTTTTGATTCTTCGATTTGCACACCTTTGCAATATGACTCGTTTGCTTGCAATTTCCACATATAACGTATGGTCTCCACCAACAATATTTCTCCAGATGAGTAGTCTTCTTGCAATGTTGAGAGGGAGGATATATTTTTTTGCCTTCTTTATTTTTGAATTATTTGCCTCTGGTTCGTGCCAAAAGAGCACCTTCAATTGTTGTGCCTTCTCTGAATATCCTTCGTTGCTCTTGCGCTTGAAGAGCACTCATTAGCTCACCTAATGAGATTTCATTTAAGTCCTTGAACTCTTCAAGAGAGGAGATTTTGGATTCAAATCTCTCAGGAAGAGTTACAAGAACTTTTTATACAATTCTTTTCTTAGGAAAATCTTCACCAAGCAGCTTAATATTATTAACAATAAGATAAATTCGGTCAGCATACTCACTAATTGTTTCATTATCCTTCATCTTCAAGGACTCGAATTCTCTTTTCAGATTTAATTTGACGTGTTCGATCATTGCCTTGATATTCTTCTTTCAATCTATCCCAAGCCTCTTTTGTCGTACTGCACGCCATAATTCTGTAGAACACAGAATCTGCAACTGAATTTTGAATGAGTGACTTGACTTTGGATCTCTTTGCCTTTTCTTCATTGTAGGATTTGATTGGGCCAAGGTAGAATTTTCTTGAAGAGGAGGTATTGGTATATCTTGGGTCACGATATCCCAAAGTTTATAGGCTTCCAAAAAACTTTGCATCTTCACCGACCAAATATGATAATTTTGACCGGTGAGGGTGATAGGAGGGTTTAGAGTTTGGTTGCTAGATGACATTTTTGGTGGATTGAAAAATGATGTTTAATCCCGAAAGATTAACTATAGCTCTGATACCAATTGTTGGTTTTTTTCAAAAGGATTCAGAGAGTTTTGACTTTGGGAGAAAGAAAGGAGAGTTTTTTGAAAAGGTTAAAATCTGATTGCATTTTATTCATGACTTGATAATAATTTATACAAGAAGAAAAATAACAAACTTCCTAATTTTCTAGGTTACAAAATTCAAACTGAAATGTGAAGATAACAATAATCTTAAATCTTAATTATAAAAAATAAAATAAATTAAATACTCTAACCACCAATATCTTAGAGATGACTTATTCAAATTTAAAAAGATAACAAAATATTATTAGAGCTAAAATGTCACGAGTCAACAAATATATCTATGAGTTTGAGGTACAGCGTAAGATATTGGCTAAATGAGATTCTTCAAGTTGATCTAAGAGAGATTAAACTGTTGTTGCAGAAGGAATGAATACCTTGTAAAATTGGAGAGAGTACGGATACCATGCGGAATATCAGAATATGCATGTGGAGAGGACCATAAAGATCTGTTGCATCAGCACGCTGGCTGAGGCCAACAGTGTATGATTATTGATTACTCATCACAGGATCACCAACTTTTGAAAAGGTGATGCATGCTTACGAATTAACAGTATTAAGGCAGTCTATAGAATTATACTCCTATGTTAGTTATATAAAACCCTTTGTTTATTAACTTTCTCTTTTCCTTTTCTTGTAAACTTATTTGTCTCACACGATATGAACATGTAGATTTAAGTTTTTGTTGAGTGACTCTTGTTAATTTCACATACAAGTGTTGTAGTCATTCATTAATTAGTATTTTGTTTTATTTAATTACTAGTTGAATGTAAAGTCCAAGTGTGATCATAATACTTGTTAAATTGATAGTGATTATTTTAGTTTTTATCTCACCTTATAACTAGGTGATGTGCCCAATAGTGATACAATATAATAAGTGTGAGGCTAATTACTTAAGTAACTATTAACATTCAATATATATAATCTGAGTTACCTATTTAATTTTAGTTTGATCTAGCATTTTTCTTAGAATTGTCACTAAAATTAGATAAGGAGAAATGTTCAATTACATTCTTGTCAATTTAATTAGTTGTTTTAATTATCATTGATCCAGTGGCTAAGTGGAGTTAAAATTATTGTTAGGATATCTTATAGCATTGTTGAGTTGATACTATAGACTATAGAGTGGTCCACGTACTTTTAAGTTTAAGAGCAAACCCCCTTTTTGGTCTTTCAATTGTTACTGAGTCGAGGATTTGGTCCCTCAATTGTGGGAAACTACAACTCAGTCCCTCAATTGTACAATCCCGTTTACGTTTTGGTCCCTCACGTCTGGTCCGTTAGTGATAGAGGTGTTAAGTGATGACGTGTCACCGTTATCTGCTTAGGTGGCCGTTAAATGCTTAGTTGAGGGACCAAATCCTCGACTCAGTAACAATTGAGGGACCAAAAAGGGGGTTTGCTCAAATTAATATCCAACTCATTTCCACCTGACACCTCATTAAAACTACTCTCTTGCAATTTGGTCCCAAAACCCCTAAATCTCCTAAAACATTTTTTTAATCCTCTTCTTCATCTTTTTCATCTTCTTCATTCATTTTAGTCCCAAATGCTAAAAATAAAATTGTAAAGTATCCCAAAACCCTTCCAAACATTCCAATTTAGTCCTTAAATGTATTAAAAACCCTAAAATCCTAAACCCTAAAAAAAATCTAATTTGAGTTCATTCATTTTATCCCATTATTCTCAATTTATTAAATCATAATTAAAAAAAACATTTTAGTCCCTAAACCCTAATTTCTTCATCTTCATCTTCATCCTCATTCCTCTCTCATCTTTCATTCCTCACCGCTGATTCTACTGCTTCAACCAAATCCTCAAACTTCAAAATGGCTCGATTCTTCAAATCCTTAAACATTCCCTCGCTCGATTCTTCAATTTCTGGGTTTGATTTCAAGTTCACAACCATTTTCGGCGTCGCGAGATACATTCATTCATTTCTTAGGGTTCGAATTCGAATTGGGGGAGAAAGTTTGGGGTTTCTTTCGATTTTGAAGAAATT
>QANZ01044457.1:336730-354635 GCA_003254925.1 Chamaecrista fasciculata
CCTCAATTGTTACTGAGTCGAGGATTTGGTCCCTCAACTAAGCATTTAACGGCCACCTAAGCAGATAACGGTGACACGTCATCACTTAACACCTCTATCACTAACGGACCAGACGTGAGGGACCAAAACGTAAACGGGATTGTACAATTGAGGGACTGAGTTGTAGTTTCCCACAATTGAGGGACCAAATCCTCGACTCAGTAACAATTGAAGGACCAAAAAGGGGTTTGCTCTAAGTTTAACAATTGCAAAGGCATACCCAGAATAAACACCAATACCATACAAAGCCGCACAACACAATTTGGCATTTAATGTGTGACAGAAACTCAGCAATTACAGTAGGAATGGTGTTCAGTGATGATGACGACTCAACATATGAATATATGATACATATTAAATATGGATCATGGATGGCATCATTGGCGTGAAAACTCCCCAATTGATAAGGTTAGAATGCTAATGCTGCTTTAATTTTCTGATTAAAGTTTAATCCACAACTCTAAAACACAACATAAATAAATACATCTGCGTGGTTGGTCAGATGTTATTACTGTCAAAGTTTTGTCTCTACTCTCTCTCAACTCTCAAGATGGAGGTTAATATTACTTTTTATATATATTTTAAACTATAAATAAATTGTAAATTCAAGATTAAACAAAAGTACAAAACTATAGGATTGTGAGTGATTAATTTGGAATGAAGCGGTCACGCAGTTCGAGTTAAAAGAGTTTCCTGGCGAATTGTTAAGGTTGTTCACTCATGGGCTCATGGCTTCTCACAGTATCAGACTACTGAAAAAGCTGCTTGATGTTGTTTTTGAAAAGGGCTTCTCGAGGAAAGCCTTTGCTCTTTACTCCCCAAAGATTCCATTTTTCTCATCTCTTTTACCTTTCCTTTTACTGTCCCTCCCTCCTCTGTTTCTCATTAAACTATTTAACCAAAAATATACCTGCGCTTTGGAATTTATTAATTTTTTTTTAATTTTCATTTACAAACATCCATTTAAAAGTGAGATAAATAAATGTCATTTACCCAATTTGTAGTAAAAGGAGAACTCCTCCAAGACTTCTAACTTCAAAGTTCTAATCTTTCCCTCTCTCACCCAAAAGTAGGGGATAATAATAAATAAAAGAAGCAAGAATGAGAACTCTCTTTCTCCGTATAATAACCCTCTTTTAACATCATTCGGAAAAAAATTAATTTGAGAATGAGAATGTTGAAGCACCAAATGTGACATACATGCTTATTATTATCTCTCTCAAGTTCCACACTCTCCATCACCATTTCTGCAGAGTTCAAACACCCAACTTCTCTGCTTTTCCTCCTTCTTTCTACATTCATTGCTATTAATATTTTCACTCTTTTTACTTCCTTACACTTTCCCTTTTTTTTTCCAGCCAATCTAGGCAGCAAAAAGAGCTTATCCCAAAATGTCAATGCCACTGTATCAGGAACCTCCTCCAGCTATTACAATGGCTCATCAATCCTACAATGGTGGCTCAGAACATGGCTCCATTGGCCCTGTGATTGGTGTTCTTGTGGTGGTCATAGTTTTGGGCATAATAGCAGTGATGATTGGGAGGCTATGCTCTGGAAGACAGATCATGGGTCATGGCCAGTATGACATTGAAAGTTGGGCAGAGAAGAAATGTTCTACTTGTATTGATGGCAGAATTAGAGTCACCAATGACTCCAACACTCCAGTTCTAGCAACACCAATTCAAAATCATCAAGAAACCAAGGAAACCCAACAATCTTCTCAGAATCAGAACGTCTGATTTCCCAGAAAAATCACACCTTTTCTCTTTTGCTTGTGTTGAATCATCATGCATCTTTGTTGTCATAGATTAATTTCTTGTATCGCCATGATCATGTATCTCATTTTATCCTTTGAGTTTGTTGAACTATATATGCTATTTAGTTGGATATTAGTAAGTATGTCTTCTTATGCTCTCTCTAATATCACAACAGCAAGGCTCTTTAGAATTCATTTCTGAAGAAAATATCATACATTGTAAAACTGTGGTTAGCTAGTCCCCCCTCATAAATATTTGTAAGGACAATTGGCTGCATCATATAACTTAATGGGACCATTTGTGAAAGACACAAATGATCTCCACTCATGATTACCAAGCCATCTTCATGTCCCACCTCACTAATAAGCAACTTTCACTTTATTTTTTCTTCTTTTTTAAATATTTCTGCTTCGCTGTGGGGTGAGAAGAAGAAGAAGAAGAAATGCCAATTCTATTCACTGTCAATCAGCAGGACCATCATGAGTTGTTGGATCATTAAAATCACTAGCTCCCTTTAATGGTTTACTTTCTCATTAATGACTTCCAACATTTTCTTTTGACGATTCAAAATGGTTTCGTATTAATTTACTGAGTCCTTACAATATATTTTCTATGGAATGGCATTACTTTCCACTGAACAACTGCACCTTTTTACAATGGAATTACTGTATTAATTGTTGTTACAATAGAGAGTGACTTCAATGCAGCACTCGGCTCCTCGTGGTATAAAATGGAAGTAAGACCCTAGTTAATTTTATCAAAAGGGAAAACATATGGAGGTACCTTTTCCACTCACAAACATTGAAAAAAAATGTAAATAAAAAGAAACATATGTGAGGTCCACCCCATTCAATAGAGAAAAATAAAAGGTCAAATACTTATTTTGGTCCTCAAAGGGTAAGTTTCATTTTGGTTCTATAATTATTTTTTGTTTTATATTAATCATCAAACTTTCACATTTAATTTGTTATATTTTGGTTCTCAAGATGTAATTTCATATGGTTTTTGCCATTCCTTTTAACCTGAACAATTAAGATAGATAATCTTTCATGTGTCATAATAAGTGAGTGACAAAGATAAAAAGAACAATTTTCATTTTTAATCACAAATTAAAAATAAATTTGTGATTGATTTTTATCTCCAATATATAATTAAGAATGGAAATCTTTCTTTCTTTTTTTCTCAACTCACTTATTAATACATATAGAAAATATATAGTTACTGACCAAAAAAATAATAATAAAGAAATATAGATTATTCTATTTGTCCAAGTTATAAATAACTTGGAAATAAGAAAACCAACAAATATAAAGGTTTGAGAATCAATATATATATAGAATAAAAAATAATTTTATGATCAAAATGAAATTTATTCTTTAAAGTATTTCTCTTTATCAAAATTGTCTAATAACAATTTCACTATCCAGAGCTCATGTGCCGGAGAGATCAAGCTTTCTCAAGTAATGTGAAGCACCATGAAGATAGGTTATGATTTGTTTAAAAAATTTTTCATATTACACACATCTCAAGATTTTTTTTTTAAAAAAATCCTAAGGCAAGGAGCTGGTGTAGGTGTTAGAGCACACGAGTTCTTTATTGTGAATCCCTGATAACGACGGGACATGGACTTGGATTCTCCGCATTTTACCCTCTACATTTTGTGTGCATTTTAGAGAGATAAAGAGATAGGTAGGGAGAGAAAATATGAGTTCCACATATTTATTATTTTGTGGGACCCATACTTTCTCTCTCTAATTCTCTCTTTGTCGCTCGATCTCTCTAAAATGCACACAAAATACAGACAACCAACAACTAAAATGTAGAGATCCACTGCCGAATAATAGTAAGAAGGCTCACACATCAGATTGTTGAGAACATTGGACTTACAAACGGGATTGAAAAAAGCAGATATTTCATATTTGGATCTCTCAAAAAGGACAAATGAAAAAATTAGAATGATTTGATGATGTATGAATTAAGCTTGTTGACATAGAGGCAGGAGTATTGTGAAGTGAAAAAAAAAAAAGATGAGAATGAAGAAGAATTGTATGTATGCGGGTGGTTTAAACATAAGATAAGCATTGAGGGTGGTTTAATTTTAAGGATGAATGCGGGTGCCTATGGAAGTGTGTGTCCTACTTCACCCAAAAAAAAAAAAGTAAGCAATATATATATATATATATATAGGATAGATGGGACCATATCTCCTGAGTCATGAAGACGTATCTGACATAACGTGGTGTGTCACCGTCGCCATCGGCAACAACTTGTGGCACAGTGGCATTGTCTTACAAAGGAATACACCTTTCTTTCTTTCTTTCCAAACTCTATTTCAAAGAGAATCACAGGCACAGGACAAGACATCCATATATACACTCTTTCTTTTCTTTTTCTTTTCTTTTCTTCTCTTTTCTTCGTTACCTAAGTAAAGTACTATACTACTATAGTCGTCATAGTGCCTCTCTCTGTGTTTGCGCTGCAATCCCCAACACAATACGATCATTCATCAATTACGACTACTCAACAAAGAATCACTTGAGAAGTCTTAGTCCACTTCCTTCTTCACTACTCACATATTCGATTCCTTCTTGTTCCTGTTCCTCACACTCCTTTTTTTCTTCTTTTCTTTTTTTTTTCCAAGGTATTCTAGCCCGACAGGATAAAGACTAATCCTCCGCAGATCGGTATTCCATTTAATGGTCTGTCGCTGGCCAATTGGTTGTTGCATACACAAGGCGGAATTCGAACCCCGGGCCTTGCTTAAGCGACCTAATGAGCTCGATCACTAAACCAACCAAGGTTTGGTTGTTTTTTCTTCCTTTCATTCCCTCCCCTTTCTCACATCATTTCAATCAACCCACCTTAATGTACTACCAACGCCAACGTACACTACAATTATCTTACTAACTAAAATTTGGTACACAACACTAATTAAGGAACCAATCCTAGTTCTTCATAACATCAACAAAATTAGCAGTGTAATTACTAAATAGCTTGAATTTTGAGTCTTGCATTTTGGCAATTTGCTCATTCTTCCATCAACAACTTGGCCCTCACTAAACTATCTGCAATCTGTAGAGAATATAATAGTGTAAATATTTAGTTAGTTAGTTAGAACTAATTAGTTTCAGTCAAAACAGTTTGTAACCAGATTAGTTTCATAGCTGTAGTTAGCTGGTTTTAGTTTCGTGTTGTATATATACTTTTCTGCTGAAGTAATAAAGCAAGTCAATACATTTTCCTACTTTACCAAACTATATTCTGTTCATGGTATCAGAGATAACCTAGATCCATTTTCTCTTTCTTTCATGGCGTCTTTCTCATCTACCTCTGTTCCTTCTGCCATTGTTAATCCTAATTCTTCTTCTGATGGAAATTACCGAAAAGATCCTCTTTACCTACATCCTTCCGATAATCCTGGTCTTCAGCTTATATCTCTTCATCTTACTCTTTCAAACTATATTCACTGGCGTCGTGCGATGCAAATTGCTTTGAATGCCAAGAATAAGCTTGGCTTTGTCGATGGTCGTTGCTCGAGACCTACAGATCCTAATTCTGATGCTTATTCTCAGTGGTCTTTTGTTGATTCTATGGTTGTATCATGGATTCTTAATTCTATGACAAAAGATGTAGCTGAGGCATACATTTTTACAACTTCCGCGCGTGATCTCTGGAAAGAATTGGAGGATAAATTTGGTGCTTCGGATCGTCTACGCATTTTTCAGCTTCGTAAAGAAATTTCTCGTCTCGAGCAAGGTACTGAGTCTTTGGTTCTATATTCTAACAGACTCANCAACATTCAGAGGAGGACTACTTTTGCAGTTTTAACAAAAATTACAAAAGAAACTTTTCTCTTTCATCACTCACGTGTAGAGAATATAATAGTGTAAATATTTAGTTAGTTAGTTAGAACTAATTAGTTTCAGTCAAAACAGTTTGTAACCAGATTAGTTTCATAGCTGTAGTTAGCTGGTTTTAGTTTCGTGTTGTATATATACTTTTCTGCTGAAGTAATAAAGCAAGTCAATACATTTTCCTACTTTACCAAACTATATTCTGTTCATGGTATCAGAGATAACCTAGATCCATTTTCTCTTTCTTTCATGGCGTCTTTCTCATCTACCTCTGTTCCTTCTGCCATTGTTAATCCTAATTCTTCTTCTGATGGAAATTACCGAAAAGATCCTCTTTACCTACATCCTTCCGATAATCCTGGTCTTCAGCTTATATCTCTTCATCTTACTCTTTCAAACTATATTCACTGGCGTCGTGCGATGCAAATTGCTTTGAATGCCAAGAATAAGCTTGGCTTTGTCGATGGTCGTTGCTCGAGACCTACAGATCCTAATTCTGATGCTTATTCTCAGTGGTCTTTTGTTGATTCTATGGTTGTATCATGGATTCTTAATTCTATGACAAAAGATGTAGCTGAGGCATACATTTTTACAACTTCCGCGCGTGATCTCTGGAAAGAATTGGAGGATAAATTTGGTGCTTCGGATCGTCTACGCATTTTTCAGCTTCGTAAAGAAATTTCTCGTCTCGAGCAAGGTACTGAGTCTTTGGTTCTATATTCTAACAGACTCAAGAAGGTACGTGACGAACTTCATTCTCTACGTCCTGTTCCTAGATGTGTTTGTGGTTGTACATGTGGAGCTTTTGACACTCTTGCTGAAATTTCTTCTGAAGATATTGTTATGTCATTTCTGATGGGTTTGGAGTCTTCCTATGATCATACTGTTAACAATATCTTGCTACTTGATCCTCTACCTCCGATAAACAAAGTCTATTCTATGGTTTCTCGTGTTAATCCTCAAAAACTTTCTTCTCAATCTACTTCTACTCCTATTGAAGCTAGTGCTCTTTTATCCAGATCTTCTACTTCGTCTTTTTCTAATTCCTCTCAGAAAAATTTTTCTAAGAAACGTGATGATATAAAGAAGGAGGACCGATTTTGTACTTATTGTCGAAGGCAAGGTCATGTTGAGGACACTTGTTTTAAAAAGAATGGTTTTCCAGAATGGTTTACTGAGAGACGTAATCAGAAATCTTCAGCTCATGCTGTTGTTCCTACTTCTTCTTCTGTTGTGTCTGATAGTCCTGATTCCTTTTCTGATATGTTTCAAAAGGAATTGCAGAAGTACTTAAAGTCACCAGCATCTAAGGATGCAGAAAATCCTATTACTGCAGCATACTTCGCAGATTTTGCAGGTAACTTTGCTTCTTATGCTAATTCTGCAAATTCTGTCAAGTGGATTGTCGATTCAGGTGCATCCAATCATGTCTGTAGTGTTTCTTCCTTGTTGATTAATTTGAGAACTCCTCCAGCTCATAACTCTGTTCAATTGCCTGATGGATCTATTAAGACGGTTACTCTTATTGGTGATGCTATCTTAACTCCATCTTTGACCTTGAAGAATGTTTTGTTTGTTCCAGATTTCAAATTTAATTTGATTTCTGTTGCTCGATTGGCTTCTGATTCTTCTATTCAAGTAATTTTTCACAAGGATTCTTGCCTTGTGCAGGACCTGAGAACTAATTCAGTCTTGGCCACTGCACGTATGGAGCATCACCTATATTTGCTTGATCATGATCCTCATACTGTTTTACATGTTTCAGAAAATTCATGTTGTAATGTTTTTCTTAAAGAAACTATGTTAAGTCCTGAAGATTCTTTGTGGCATAATCGTCTAGGTCACCCTTCACCTGTTGTTTTGGGCCATTTGCCTTTTCATGCTTCTTGTAATAAGCCATGTGATGTTTGTCATGCTGCTAAACAGACTCGTTTATCTTTTCCTGTTAGCAAGACTCATTCTACTTGTATTTTTGAGCTTGTTCATATGGATATTTGGGGACCTTACAAAGACTTATCTCTTACTGGTGCTAAGTACATGTTGACTCTGGTGGATGATTTTTCTAGAGCTACTTGGACTTTTTTGATGAAAGTTAAATCTCAGACTGTTATATTGTTAGAACATTTTTTCAAATATGTTTCTACTCAGTTTAAATCTGTCATCAAAACCATTCGTTCTGATAATGGTTTAGAATTCTTAAGTTCTCAATGTCAAAGCTTGTTTGCTTCTACTGGTACTGTTCATCAAAAGAGTTGTAGTTATACTCCTCAGCAAAACGGTTTGGTTGAAAGGAAGCATAGACATTTGTCTCAGGTTGCTCGAGCTTTGTTATTCAATTCTGGGTGTTCTACTGCCTTTTGGGGTGAAGCAATGTTGACTGCCACTTCTTTAATCAATAAATTGCCTACTCAGGTTTTGAATTGGAAATCTCCTATTGAAATTCTAACAGGTTGTGCCCCTAATTACTCTTCATTAAAAGTGTTTGGTTGCTTGTGTTTTGCTACAAACACTAATCCTCATAAAACTAAATTTGATCCTCGTAGTCACAAGGGTATTTTTGTTGGTTATCCTTCTGGTCAAAAAGGATTCAAAGTTTTTTTATTAGAACAGCAGCAAATTATTGTTTCTCGTGATGTTATTTTCTATGAAGATTCTTTCCCTTTCAAGAATCATATCACTTCTGTTCCTGTTCATAAAATGCCTTTATTTGTCCCTCCTTCACCTGTCATTGATTCTTCTGATTCCTCCATTTTACCTATAAATTCTTCTGATTCATCTTTACCTTCACAACCTCTTGAAAGTTCTGTTTCTTCCTCTTCAGATAATTCTTCTCAGCCTATTAGACAAAGTACTCGAATTAAAACTAAACCAGTTTGGTTCAAAGACTTTGTTGCTTGTTCAGTTCCTTCTTCTTCCCTTCATACACCTCCTGCTTATCCATACACTATTCCTTCTTGTTTTTCTTCTTCTTATCTTCATTTTTTGGGAAATGTCTCTCAAATTAAAGAACCTCATTCTTATTCTGCTGCAAAAGATATTCCTGAGTGGCAATTGGCTATGCAATCTGAGATTGATGCTTTAGAAAAAAATGATACTTGGTCTTTGGTTGATCTTCCTTCTGATAAAAAGGCTATTGGGTGTAAATGGGTATATCGTGTCAAGCTGAAAGCTGATGGTACTATTGATAGATATAAGGCTCGCTTGGTTGCAAAGGGATTTAATCAAGTTGAAGGCATAGATTTTTCTGAAAGTTATTCTCCTGTAGCCAAATCAGTGACAGTACGTTTATTTTTAGCATTGGCAGCTGCTAAGGGTTGGTTATTGCATCAATTAGATGTCAATAATGCTTTTTTGCATGGTTATATTGATGAAGATGTTTACATGTTGCCTCCTCAGGGTTATTCCAAGGCTTCTGCAGGGCAAGTTTGCAAGCTTAAGCGTAGTTTATATGGTCTTAAGCAAGCTTCGAGACAATGGAACATTACTCTTACTCAGAAATTGGTTTCCTTTGGTTTTTCTCAATCTTCACATGATAGTTGTTTGTTCACTAAACGTACTACTAATGGCTTTATCTCTTTGCTTGTGTATGTTGATGATATTTTGGTTGCTAGTGACAATACAGAGTTGATTTCTCAAGTAAAACAGTTTCTTGATGCTGAGTTCACTATTAAAGATTTGGGGGTTGCAAAGTACTTTCTTGGGTTAGAAATTGCTCGTTCTTCTAAAGGAATTTATGTGAATCAAAGGAAATATATCCTTGATTTAATTTCTGATGCTGGTTTATTAGGTGCTAAAGCAGTTGATATTCCTATTGTTAAATCCACGCATGGTTTAACTAATCAAGGTGTTCCATTCAAGGATCCTGAGAAGTTTCGAAGACTTATTGGGAGATTATTGTATTTAGGCTTTTCTAGGCCTGACATTGCATATGCTACACAGTCATTGAGTCAGTTTATGCAGCATCCATGTGAGCATCATTGGGAAGCTGCTCTATATATTCTTCGTTATCTCAAAAACAATCCTGCTCGTGGGTTATTTTTTCCTGCAAATCATGATATGAAACTTCTAGCTTATTGTGATGCTGATTGGGGAGCTTGTCCTCTTACACGCAGGTCTCTCACTGGATATTGTGTGTTTCTTGGTGGGTGTCTTGTTTCTTGGAAGACTAAGAAACAAACTACTGTTTCACGAAGTTCAGCTGAAGCTGAGTATAGGAGTTTAGCTGCTACTGTTTGTGAACTTCAATGGATTTCTTATATTTTGCAGGATTTTTCTATTGCTCTTTCTTCACCAATTCCGTTGTTTTGTGACAATCAAGCTGCTCTTCATATAGTAGCTAATCCGGTTTTTCATGAGCGGACAAAGCATTTGGAAATTGACTGCCATTTGGTGCGAGATCAGTACAAACGTGGTTTTATTCATCCCACACATGTTGCTTCTTCTCAACAACTGGCTGACATTTTTACTAAAGCTCTTCCTTCTGCTAAGTTTTCTGTTATGGCATCCAAGCTAGGATTGGTTGATTTTCACCAATCGCCAGCTTGAGGGGGGGCTGTAGAGAATATAATAGTGTAAATATTTAGTTAGTTAGTTAGAACTAATTAGTTTCAGTCAAAACAGTTTGTAACCAGATTAGTTTCATAGCTGTAGTTAGCTGGTTTTAGTTTCGTGTTGTATATATACTTTTCTGCTGAAGTAATAAAGCAAGTCAATACATTTTCCTACTTTACCAAACTATATTCTGTTCACAATCACTAACCACTTGGGTTTTCAGCTCAGACTGCTACAGTAAAGAAGCATATGGGCTTTGTTAACCAGGCCTGGGTGGGCCTTTCCTGGGCTCTTGTGAAAGTTTTTAATCTCCAAAGATTCAGAACATCGAGGTCGTGCCATTCGGTCCAAAAAAAAGTAAGGTCGTGCCATTGGTTGACCGTTGAAGCTTATAAATCATGAGTTCATATCCCATTTTTCTCTTCTGGACGAAATAGAAATAGATTAATTATGAACCTCACCAACCCAAAAATGCGTGTCCTTGTGAAGAGTGAGTGAAGACGTTAGTCCCATTTGTGGATAATTGCCGAAATATATAGCTCAGTGATGACTGACCTAATCATCTAAATGCCTAATATTCAACTAAACCCAATGTCCAAGTATGGACTTTGTTTCAAGTATGAAAATGTCTGAGATTCTGTCTCTGGAACAAGGGTTACATTTGATGACATAACATTACTATATAAACCCCTGCATCATCATCTCATTCTCACCCGAGGTTCACTGAAATTAATTAGAAGATGGAACTGAGTAGAGGACTAGAAAGAAATTCAATGTTGTTTATTGTGATTGGGTTAGGATGTGTTGTGGCAAATGCAAGTGCTGCAACTAGGGAAGGCAGAACCATCGTAGTAGGAGACTCTCAAGGGTGGCGAGTTGGAACTAACTACACCGAATGGGCCATCAAAAATAGCCCCTTCCGCATAAATGACACACTTGGTCTGTACCAGTCTCTCTCTATCTTTGACCATATAATTAATTTCTTTGGTTTGAAATGAATTTATGGGATGCATGCAGTGTTTAAGTATCCAGCAGTAGACAAGTTGAGTGGTGGAGTTGGAAATGAGAGCTTGTATCTACTGCCAAACTTGTGGAGCTTCACAACGTGTGATTTCATTTCAAGGATGCGAAGCTATTATCAGAGACAGAGGGGATTGGAAAGGACTTCAACATTCAGCTCAATCAGTGGAAGCCTTACTACTTTGCTTCTTCTGATGGCAACGGTTATGATTGCATCGCTGGCCTCAACAAGTTCATTGCTCTTCCCTACCCCACTACTACTATTACTCCTCCTAATTATATTAATTAATTCAACATTAACCAATAAACCACTTTCTTCTTCTTTCTTTTACTTTCATTTTTTTTCATTTTGTTTTCTACCATGTAATTTTGAAAAAACTGAAAATAATTATTAATTACCCTGTTTGAGTGCTTGTAATGTTTGAAGCTTTTTTTCCCTTTCAAATGGATACCTTCTTAATAGGATATGAAAAAGGATAATACTATAGAAAGCTCTAGTTCTTAGTCACTTAACTATCATTTTCTCTCAAATTTAAAATATATGACTCAATTTTTTTTTATTTAATGAGTAAGACTCACAATTTCATGTAAATGCAAAAATAGAACAAAAGTAGGGTGTCTGGAAATCATTACCCTAATAAAGATAGTATGAAAAAGGATAAATAGTATACTTAGCAAAGCATGTGAAATTGTGAATGTTGGAATTAATTGATCTCACAATCATACATACGATTGATTAGAGTAGTATATTCATTGAATTCTAGTGAAGTAGTCTAACAACGAATATACTCAACTCAGGACCAAATTGAGAGTCATGATCAGGATTAATCATATAGAAAGCTTGGGAATCCATTGAACCAACGACCCTCTCAAATGTGGCCCTCATATACATCATTTCTCCATCCCCATTTTCCTTGTCTGAAGTTAGAACTCCTGCCCCCATTGACACTCCTCTCAAAACCTGCATCACACTCGCTTCTTCCTCACTCATTTGCTTCCTGCGAATGGAGTACCCTACTTTTCTTCCATTGCAATACACTCCCCACACAGCCTCATCCAACAGCTTCTTATTCTTCTTACTCTCACTCTCCAACCCAATCCTCACAACTTCTGATGCCATTTCTCTGTACAAAGCACTTGTGTGCATTGGCAGCTGTATTAGAAACATAGGCATGGTATGAGTGTCCTCTTGTATGGCCAGACTCACTCTGCCCTTGCGGTACCCAAAAATGGTGCCTATGGTGTTGGTGCTGGCCTTGTGGGTTCTTCCCAAAAGTGTCACCAATTTGAAGCCACAGCTTAACATTATATTGGGAAGAGCTTCATCACTTTGAACACCCTACCTCATTTTTCCCCTGACCATGAGGATAAATATATAGTTGTGTAACCACTAACGAGCACAAGTATTTGGAAAAATCACCACTCACAAATCAATTCTTGAGATTGAAATGTCCAAAACTTTATAAGATGTCCTACACTACACAGTTATTGCACTTAATAATCTCCTCAATGTGGGCCTCATTACAAGTTATACAAGTGCAAGCTAATCTCTAATCTCTTGGGGAGGCTGGCTAGACCACAGGTTGCAGTGATACTGATACATAATGTGATTTTGTGATAGTGAATTGGAAGAAAAGCTCAACCAGCTTTTTTTTCTTTAAAGAAAAAAAGAGAAAAAGAGCGAGAAAGAAGAAATGTGGTAGTGTTGGTTAATCTTTATGCTTTTCCAAACCCTTCTCAACAACATTCACTAATTAATAATTATTGAGACGCAGTGTTTCTTTCGGCCAAAAAAAAAAAGAGACGCAGTGTTTCCTCCTCCAAACATTTCTTCTGTGTTTCCGCGAAACTTTGATGTTGTTTCTTACTGACTTTCACTTAAATTTCAGAAAATGGGTCTTAATTACTACCTGGACTCTTTTATTTCTTCACCAACTCCATTAAAAATCATGCTTTTTTACATATAGTACTTAATACAAACTACGCCTGCATCATATATTCCACCTCTTTATTAAACCAACAAGCATCTCGCACAAGAAATGGGTACAATATTATTTAGGGGAGCAAGAAAACGAAAGTAGATAGAAATAATGGAATTGAATTAATTTGCATGCTTATTGCTTAACAATAATGTCCAAAACGATTGGATTTGGCGTCCAATGGGACCATTTTTCATGCGACTAATGAGAATTGAGAAAGGGATAGGCAATGTATGCATCAACATAGTAATAGTGAATTGTTATAGTCCGATTTGAGGGATCCTGATTTCTGTGCCTCTCATGTTCTTCTGCTCTGTTCCGTCAAAAAATAAATTTTGTCATCTATTCCATCATGCTTGATGACTAATTTATAACAATAATTGTAGTATGAGATTCCTATAATACAGCCCATTTTGCTAACCAATCATGATTGGAGTTCTTTTGGGCCCAAAATGATTTTGTCGGGTATGGGGATCAAGACATGGGTTTGGGCCTAGCTTAAAAACTCTAGGCTGGGCTTCTTTCAAGTTCGACCAATCAAGAATATTTATCCCAAGAATATGATTTTTGTTCAAGAGTTGGGCCCTATCTTTTAGAGAATCAGAAATTAATCAAATTATTCTTTGCAAGATAGATTATTGAAATGAGGTTTTTTCCTCTTAGCAAAGTTTTTTCATATTTTGTCTATTTTTGTCTCTGGCAAAAAAAAAAAAAATCGAATGAAACGTTATGTTTGAAGAACTCGGTTATCTACCAAGTATATTAGACTTTGTTGACATCCTAATAATATTTTACCCATACAACTTTGAGAACATTTCATAACACTTAATTAACTAGTTAATAGTTATTATTGACCAAAATTATTAACTAGAAAATGACATGAAGATTGAAGGATGAGGATTGACGGTGGCCCAAAAAATTAATAATAATTCTTGCTAATTTAGCATTTGCACTTGTTCACTAAACTAGTATTTATTGGAGGAGCAACTCTCGCTTCTAGAAGTTGACATTGTTCATCGTCACCTAAATATAGTTCTACTAATATGATATTTAAATGGTAGCCTGGGACATTTTAACGTATTTATATAAGCCCATAAGCACAAGTATACGTCGAAATAGTGTTTTGGCATATACTCAGTCGTCGCCGGCATTCCAATATAATAATTGTATGAGAAATAGTGTTTTGCATACGAGGGACAATCTGTCATGTCTCATTTTCATCATTTCAAGCCTTTTTTTTTCTCTTCAATCACCAAATAACCCCCATCCCTGGCCCTTTGGTTGGGTAGCTTCCACCCACTTAATCTAAAATTTAAATCATAATAATTTGTTTACTAGTTTTTCTTTTTGGGTGAGATAACCTTCTAATTTCGTCACTCCTCATTTTTTTTATTTTTAAATCCCTGTTTTCTTAATCAACTTTTTCTGTGTGAACAAATAGGAACCGGATCCTCGGCAGTGTCATGAGTGTACAGTCTCTGCATTATGTCCAATTTCGACCGTCGATTCATTGAAGCGTCCAGATGCCGCCACGTGTCCAACAAAATGCAGAAACACTGTTCTATTTCCTCTCAGCTTCCCACCTCCTTTACAGTTTACATCGGCATCCCTTGACGGTAGCGTTCTCCAGCTCGTGGTTCAATGACGGTGGCGTTCCCATCTTGGTCCGGCGACGGCACCACCGTACTCTTCCCCGTTTTCAGTGGCGGCACCGTCGTTCTTCCCTTGGAATCGAAAACGTGATAGAAGGCTACTAGAGTGAAAGACGGCAAATACAAAATACGAATCGATGGGGGCAAAGACGCAATATTTTTACTTATTATCGTGATGTGGCTTAATTTTTTTTTTTTTAGAAGAAACCATCATATGTTCTTAGATTATTTGGTCATTTTGTGTTTTTGGTAAGAATCCACAATAGGACTTAGGAAAAAAAAGGACTATGCAATGGGAGGGAGGAAGACGATGATAATGGTTGAATCAGTGAGGCAAAACCGCAAAACCAAAGTTTTGCCTTATTTTGGTGACGTGGCTTAATGAGAGACCATGGATTAAATGGACGATTCTGATGGACTGAAATGCAGAGAATGCACAGAAATGAAAATGCCGAGGATCCGGTTCCGAACAAATAACTGAGAGAGATTCGGAACATGTGATGTGACAAGAAGTGAAAACCTCACACAGGGGATAAGAACGAAATAGCAACAAGGCAATTCAATAATTGAAGAACAAAAACTAATTCCAAAATAAAAATTCAGGCTGTAGTTTTCACATGGAGCTGTTTCATCGTCCATTCATCCTCATGCCACTAGCTCGTAGGCGTAGATATATAATTAATTAATTATCTGTATATATTATCATTAATTTAGGAACCAAATTATTCAGACAATGGTCGGAAGCATGAAAAGTTTTTTTTTTTGATGGAACGGAAGCATGAAAAGTTACTTCTATACAATTACACTTTTTTTTTTGGGCCAAACTATACAATTACACTTAAAGCAAGTACATGTCTAGAATTTTAACAAAAATATAAAACAAAACACAAAGATGCAAAAGATATTATGCTTATGTGGTGAAAGATCCCAAACCAGCAAGCCTACCCAGAATGCCCTGTTTATAGGGCAAAAAAGTTTTCTTCTTTAAATCCTGGGACTCGGCTTTCTTAATGGCGTAGTGAAACTCATGTGCTGAAACATTGGTGTTCTTCCTTCTGGGACTGTCCGAGGATCTAAAATTAGGGTTCTTGATTTCCTCTGTTTTCTTGTACAAAACAAAGTACTTTCTAAATGGGTCTTTACTAGATCCTCGTCCTTCCGACGCGCTTCGGAACAACAAGAAATCCTTCAAACTCCATCTTCTCGAGCTCTTGGAACAAGAATCCGTGGGATTCGACGACGACGATGATGACTCCTCTTTGTTGCTCTGAATCTGATGATATTGTTGTTCGTAAATCCTGTAATTAGGAGAGTGGGATCGCGTGGCTCTCCGTCCAGAATTCGAGGAAGAAATCACTGTTGGGATTCTCTCTCTACCCCGTCTCTCAAAACCGAAACTTTCTCTCTCCTGAAGCTTCTTTTTGGGCTCCGGCGACGACAGAGCATCGCCGATCACTTTCTTGGCTCGAGACATGGTCGGCAAAAGTGGGGTGTTCATAAAGTCGACCTTCAAAGGCTTGATTTTTCCACCGTCAAATAAATCCTCTGCTGAAGCAGACAATGCATCTGACTCCTCACTAACGAAAAACGCAAAATCATCATTATCATCAACTTCCTCCTCTTTTCTTATAGTGGAAGTCGTAGTAGAAGTACAAGAAGGTGGTGAAGAAAAGTGATCAAAATCACGATAAAACTCAGAAACTCTAGAAGGGCTTGTTGGAGCACTCAAGAAATATCTCCCAAGACGTTCAGGCGAAGATTTGCCTCCACTGAAGGTGGGACTTGATACCATCACTTCCATCTTCCAACCTTTTTGTGCTTTATTGCTAGAAAGCAAAATATTTTGTTTGCAATACTGGTTTTTATAAGGAGGTTATGATGGCCTTTTTCTTGGCCAACAAGGTTATGATGGCCTTGAGGGGAAAGGAGACTCCAAGGATAATTAACAAACATCAAAGATAATAAAATAATAGAATTTTTAACTATGATCCTTATAATACTGATTCTGATTTCTGAGTTATTATTGAACTGACAAATTTTAAAAGTAAAATAATAATAATAATAATTATAATAATAATAATTCTGTTTATAAATTTTCTTGTACTCTGTATAAATTAATTAATTAAGACATTGATTAAAAAATAATTAAAGTATAAAAAATATATAATGAATCTAAGATATAAAGTTTGATTTGGGATGCAATTGTTAATGTGGCATAACTATAACCTTTCATGTAATTTAATGCTGAAAAATAATAAAATAATAATTTTTTTAACTAATCAAAACTGTATATGGAGTTACATCACTAATTACATACCAGAAACTTTTTCACGTGTTATTATCTTGTTGGCTTATGACTCATTACACCCTATCAAATTTTACATTATAATTTAATCCTAAAAAAATTAGTTATTGTGTGAGAAAATTATTACTATAGCGAAAAATCTTAAGTTTTTTTTGGGCAAAACACCATTTCATGCCCCTAACGTTTGGCGTTTGCAGTGATTTTCAGTTATGTTCCTAACGTTTCATTTGTGTCAGTTGTGCCCCAAATTTGAAACGTTAGTTTCAATTATGCCCCCGATTTCAATAATCTACCAAAAAAAATACCATTTTCGCACGATTTGAGCTCGGTTTTGACCAGATTTCATATGGTTTTAATTTTCGGACATCACAAACTTGATTCCTTGGATCAATTTTAAAGATTAAGCTCAAATTAGCCCCAATTCCGAAGAAAATCGAACTCGATGAACCCCAAAAAGGACCAAAACAAAATTCAGCAAAACAAAGCATTTTTCTCAAAATCTCCATGTGCAAAATGATCCCTAGGAGCCAAAAATGAGTACTCATAAACTCATTTATCAAAACAAACTGAAATGAACACAGATCGAAGCTCAAAAACTCTGAAAAACGGTACACTAACGAGGGTGGGGGCATAATTGAAACTAACGTTTCACATTGGGGGCACAACTGACACAAATGAAACTTTAGGGGCATAACTGAAAATCACCGCAAATATTAGAGACACGAAAGGGTGTTTTGCTTTTTTTTTT
>QANZ01044457.1:357394-370321 GCA_003254925.1 Chamaecrista fasciculata
TTTTTTTTTTGTTAAAATTAAAATTATGTGTATTGAACTTGAAAGTTGAAACTTGAGAAGGTTTAAATTTAATATATTAAAAATAATTATTTATTGCATCATCCGGTCCAAACATCCGGTCCGACCGATTCAACCGATCCGACCGTGAACCGAACACTTGTCCGAGTCTTTGTCCGATTCGGTTATGACAACACTGCATATAATATAACTAGGGGTTTTCCGTGCCCTTTATGTAACGTTTAATTTGACATTTGTAATTATTCAGTGACTAAATAGTATATTTCCATTGTTCAATGACTAAATCGTTAGAAGTGTGAAAATTAAAAGACCAAATAATAAGTTTTCACTTTCTTAAATCTCATCTACTACTTTCTCTCTCCCATTATCTATACATTTAGCCAATTATCAAGTTCCACGTGTTTATTTCTTTTTTTTTTAATTTAATTATTTTTGACCAACCAAAAACACCCTCACACATATAATATAGTATAGATATAGATATATTAAATACATTATATTCTAATTTATTATATTATATATCTATTATTAATTTAATATATATTAATATAATTAAATTTATTAAAAATATATGACAAATTTCATTTAAAAATAAGAGATTTGTTAATAGATATCGATTATCGATTATTGGTTATCAAATATTAGGTATAAGTATCCAGAATTCAATATTTATTTTTTAGGTATTTCGAGTATCAAGTAAATTCGAATACATATATCATAAACCATAATTTTCTTTTTTTTTTTTGGATTTGAATAAGGTGTGAATATAAGATAGTTTAGAGGGGTTCAGGATTCAGATACTATTTTTACTAAGCATTATTCAAGATATACACTGTTAATAATAATGACTAATCCTCTAGTTAGTTTACAAACATTAACGAGAAAACTTGCCTAAAGATTTAAAGCACACTATTCCAAACCTAAAATCAATAATTGAATTTATGATATTTAGTTAATGATGAACAAATTCTTATCATTTAACTACATTCTTTGAATTAAATCATCTCCTTTTTAATAATGAAACAATTAACAAACTTGTTTTTTTTTCGGAGGGAAACCTAGCACCAAATAAAATAAACAGGGGAATCAAGAACAAACCTTCGTCTCATTTTGTTTATAATTAAACCACAGTCTTCCGTGTTCGAATAATTCTATTTTTTATAATAAATTATTAAACCAGCTGTGGCATATATGCCTATATTACGATTAGTTCAGACTTCTTCAACAACAGGCTTCTAGAATTTTTTTCAGATTACTTGCAGTGTGCGAAAATCAAACACAAAGTTCAAACAAAAAATGCTAATTTAAAAGCTATGATTTAGTATAATAATAATAATGGAAATAGATTTATATTGAGATATCAATATGGGACAAAATAAACAACCTGTGGCAATATGGTTCTCATTGTCACGACAGAAACATGATCAGTGATGACCTCGAATTGCATAAAATAAAAGATGGTGGGCATCCCACGTTAGTACATTGCCGTGGAAACGAGATAATGTACTGTTTAGAAAATATGATCAGGTCAGATCGTTAATAACTTAATGGCAAAAGACATATCAATATGGGACAAAATAAATAATTGACATTAAAAAAAACGTTGGGAACATAACTGAAACTAACCCCAAACGTTAAGGGCGCCAACATGTCTTTTGTCTTACTTAATTATGGCCTGTTTAAGAGTGTTTTTATTTAATAATTTTTATAAATAGTGTTGAAATGTTAAATAATTTAAATGAAATATAAATATTTTAAAATTGTATAGAAATAGAAATTAGAAAAATAAAAATAAGTTGTTAAAAAAATAATTAAAATTTATGTTGAAATTCATGCTGATGAAATTTTGTTAAATAATATCTTTTGATACTTTTATAAATAGTAGTCGAAATGTGATTTGAAAGAGAATTTGACAACTAGAATACACAAGAGTGGGAAGAGAAATGAAGATCAAGGGATTGAAAGATACTTTTCTGCCATAATAATAAGGATTAACGAAGATCAAGGGATTGAAAGATACTTTTCTGCCATAATAATAAGGATTAACGAGTCAGTACTTGCCAAATCGATAAGTGGTGAGAGTGAAGGCTTGGTGTGGATATTGTTGATCCAATGATCCTTGCGATATTAAATCGTGAGCTCAAACAAAGCCTCAAACCAATTTGAGTGATTGAAGCTTCCACAGAACCATTCAGGCTTCAGCCCAATTATGGGAGGCCCACAAATATGTGCAAACAAAAAGGCATCATGTGATATGCAATAATGTCTCCAGTAGTTGCAAAATTTCGAACAACAGTAGCAATCAGAAACAGGACGTGACGTGCTTGAAGAATCACTTTCAGTTTCAGACTTTAACTTTTGTTAGGCTTTCAACTTCACTATTCTATTTCCAAACTCACAATTGAAAGTCTTTCCCTCTTTACTTCAATATGGATGCCTTGGACCACTCAAACCAATCCTCTCCAATGTCTAGCCAATTAAACCATCAATACTTAATTTTATACACTTGTATTCTTATAGCTTCTTCTGCAATATGTTAATGGAAAGTCATGTGAGATGCAAAAAATATATAAAGTTTTGGACCACAAAGCCGACCCTCACACTGTTTGTCAATAATAAGGGGATTTCGCAATCGGTTTTGCCTTCAATTTTTCTGCAATACTCTGCAGCCTTGTGTCGCCAAAATTGTTCATCTAAGTGCAAACACCAGAATGTGGTGTCATGTTATGTACAGTATACAACTAACCAAAATTTATTACATTCCTTTCGCTTCCTTCTCAAATCTCAATCAAGTTTGAGATCAATCACTATTTTACATAGAAAGTAGCAATCATGGGTTAAACCTGCTCGATTAAAATCATGCTAGTATTACTAACTAGCTCTTAAACAGTGGATCATTATCATGATGGTTGAGCACTGATTTGGTAATTGACATAGAGGTCCCCATTTATATTACATTGAAAATGGGAAGTGGGTGAGATTTATGATTGAAGGATGAACTATACAACAATAGATATATACCATAGAGAAAATTAATGATATGATCTCTAAAAGATGATAAAATCTCAATTTAATCCCTAAAAACATGAAATTATGTGATTTAATCTATAAAAAATACGATTACAATCAATTTGATCTTTTTGTCGAGGATACCAATCAAAATTCAAAATATAATAATAAATTTAACAGAGATTAAAATATCATATTTGTTGTTAAATTTAAATTATTTTAGTTAAAAGACTAAATTGATTGTATTGCATCTGACACAATTGAGATGTTTATCATTTTTAAAAGATCAAATTATTAGTTTACTCTATAGTCCTTATTAATGAAATCATCAAGTGCTGACTTTCTTTGGCTAACAAGAAATATAATTATTCTACTCATAGCAGGAAAAACAGATTGATGATAACATCATTTACATGCATTCTTTATTTGTGTAATGTACAAAATTGAAATTGTAACCCCACCAAAACCCATAAGGCCTATTTACCGCTGTTATACAGGAAAAAGAAATAGGAGCAAAATTATGTGCATAGCAGGTATCTAAAACTAAATTCGTAGGGCATAATTTGTACAAATTGTGATAGGGGCTCGGTTTTTCTTTTCTCAATGAAATGAATGGCTTCTTTCCCTTGTTCACTTGGTAACTGGAGGCAAATCCAATCCAGCAATGATTCCAAGTCTTTTGCAAAGTCCAGTAAATACCAATTCAGCAGTTTTGGGATTCCAAACTTGGATGTTGAAATTGCAACTGCTGCTTGTAGATACTCTCTTTTTGCTACTTCAAGTTCGTTCTCCACCTGGGATGCTGAGTAAACTCTCACCTTCATATCGAGTATTTTTAAAAATCAGCAAGGACACAAACATGAAACCTAAGACCTCGTTATTATCATTATTGTTATTTGTTATGATCACAATTCACAACGTTTTCACCATCTATCTGTTTTTTTTCCATTGTTTGACTCGAGTTTGAGACTTTGTTTATGAGAATTGAGGTACCTAGCATTCTAATAAGTAATAAACCATTTGTTGGTACTAAGAAGCTTATTGTTTAGCAAGAAAAATAGACTCCTTTACAATCAATGGTCTAAATGATACTATTAAGTATGAAAATCTCAAGTAAACCAACAGTCATGAATCATATACTTACAGCAGGAGAAGACCAAGTTCCACAGGAGAGTGCAAATGTGACTAGAGGCTCTGACAGTTCCAGCCCAAATATGCTTCTTACTGTCATTTCATGATTTTTAACTCCCTTGGAGGTTGTCTGTTTGGCATTTAGCAGTAAGAAATTAAAATTGATGAATCTATTATTTCAGCCATGGAAAAGCTGGGTTGAAACTTGATATGGACTCACCAATTTCCAGTGATAAGGAAGCCTCAGGATGCAATGTTCTATTGTGGTCGCACTTAGCATGTATCCTCCCACATTTATGGTTGCCTGAGTAACAAGAAAATATCAGATAAACATATTATAATAGCCAGAAAACAACATTCTCAAGTAGTGCTAATTAAGTATACCTTCCTCATCAATGCAACAACCATTTCAGGACTCTCCGGAATGCCATTTTCTATGAATGCCTGAACCAAAGCACCACATTAATTTAAAATCCTTCCTTTATATAATTATATTGCTAATTTTGAAAAAAGAACCAAGCACATAATTTGTTTGAGATTCTAACTTACATTCATCATGCAGGAGTTATAAATGTTAATCCAGAACGCCAGCTTCTCCTGATGGTTGAGGTTCTCTAAGCCGACAGAAGCAAGTTTTCGTAGAAGAAGTCTGCAAATGCAATCAATCAAACAAAAAAATTAATTCTTGTAATTAAGTTGTCCAACAAGAGTCATGAAAAAAGTGGGATTGAACATGTCACATACTTCAATCGACACAGTAAAAACAGAGAGTTTGCTGTTCTTTTTGGATCAAAAGATTTAGCTTCAATTGCACATAATTGCTTGTATGGACCAATATCCCTGTTTCCAAAATCAGAACAGACGCCATAAGGATCCCAAAACTCTGTTCCTTCAACACAGTTTCGACTCATTCTCAAGAGAATGCTTGATAAGCACTTCACAATATTTTCAGATATTACATTTGGGCTTTCATCTCCTGGTGGTTTCTCAAGTGCACTCGGATTTCTAGCTTCAGCAATTGGGTGGTCGTTCACCCTCACTTCTGTCTGCACAATGGTAAAGCTCAAAACTCTCATTTGTGTTCATTCATTAACTTGAAGACTTGAAGTGTTGCAAATTGTGAAAAAGTGTGTCAAATAAAATTTAACATTTCATCAAAGAAGAGCTGAGAGCCTATAAATTAAGATATGAAAATGAGGTATAACCAAATAAAGATGACAATGAGTCTTGTCCACATAACAAAAAGAGTTTGTCTCTTAAGGATAGTATCCCACTGGTCTGATGCGACTCAAACTAATATTATATTGTATCCATACATATAATCATTTCTATACATATACCTGCCTTTTTGGAGGACCCTTTGGTTTGTGCACTGATTTATTGTGAATGGGAAGCTTCTTAGTTGGAGTTTTGGTTGTTTCTTCTGTACATTTGGATTGCTTGGTGGCCTTGGAAGAATTAGTACATGACTGATTCTCTTTATCAAGTTTTGGAGTCTCAACTGAATGCTCCATCCTTTTTCTTGAAGATGAAATGTGCACAGCTTCCTCGTATAAGTCCTGCCTCAAATCTACAACCTTCTCTTCAAGCCTCACGATTTCCTCTTCCAGAACTGCCACCTCTGCCAACAGAGCTAGAATCTGCAGCATTTGATTTGGTTCATATGTTTAGAGAAGGATGAAACAGAGAGAATATTAATAGGAATGAAAGGAGAGATTTTTTTTTTTTACTAACGTATGGAGGGAGATAAGGAGGAAGACGAGGCAGAGATCCCAAAGGCCTGTTCAAAGCCCTCTTTAATGCCCTCTGTATGTTCTCTTCATGTCTCAGCTTCTTCTTCAACTTATCAACCTGAAAGAAACATAGAATCCATCAGAGATCAAGAATGTATATATGAAACCCAGATAAAAGAATTTTTAAAGAAAGGTATATAACATGTCAAATTGTCAATACATCTTGTTGCAGAGCCGATTTTCTATCTCTGCTTGATGCTTTCTTCAAACTTCCCTGCATCTCTGCCTTTTCATTCGAGGATAGCGAGGTTAGGATCCACCATTGCAATATAATAATAATAATTAATAACACAAAACAGGAAAACAACAACAAGATTTAAAATCTTGAGATTTAAAGACTTCAAGTTACAGTTCTGAGAAGTTCTGGGATAATTTGAGATTCACGAATTCATATTACAAAGAAAGAAGAATGGGTGAGTTTTGATTACTTTTTCATGTGTGAATGGAGGAGCTTTCATAGGCTGAAGTCTGGTCCTGACTCTGGTGTTCATCGTTTCAATCTGCGACGACCATCGATTCAGTAAGAAAACAAATTCATTAATTTAATTATACCGTAAGTACTAAGTAGTAAAATGAGGAGCGAGGAGTGGTTTTACATAAAGATCGAACCTTTTTTTATTGAAACATCAAAAGAAGCAGCTGAAATGTTGAATTATGAAGCAGCAAACAGAAAGGTGAATAATGAAACTCCTGAGAGTGCCATTAACGCGAAGGAAGGCAATGGAGGAGAATTGAAGAATGTGGGGAGAAATGGTTAATGGAAGAATGAAAGTTGAGAGAGATTATTCCACCGTTATGGCCTTAACGGATTGACTCGAGAATCTATATCAAAATAGTATTTGAAGAAGAGAGAGAGAGAGAGAGAGAGAGAGAGAGAGAGAGAGAGGAGGAGAAATGGTGAAATGGGTGATTTTGTTGGCTAAAAAGACAATATGCGCATACAAAATTGCAAGCTAAAGTAGTAGACCGTACGCAAGCACGTCCCATACGTAATTACGCCCTAAGAAGGGCACTCAGGAAGATTATTTTTAAGAGTAAACTTAACAATTTACTGAGTGAGAAATGACTCTGTTGTTTAAACAAAATTGAAAATTCAAGAATTTGTGAATGTAACTATTTTTTATTGAGAAACTTCCCCACTATAATGTGTCTAAAAAGTAAAAACTAAAAAGGCTTCGAAGACTAAATGAAAAAGAAGTCAAAACCTCAAATTGGTCCTTTACATATGGGGTTTATTTCAAATTAGTCCTTTATGTTTCATTTGTTTCAGATTGGTCTTATATATTTTTATAATTTTTCAAATTGGTCTATAAAATATTGAATGTGATCCTATCTTTCTAGTTTCAAATTTGAATACAATGAATTTAGAATTATGGATTTCTTTTGACAAATATTTTGGGACTGTCAACAAACGAAGTCTAATTAAGTCATAAAAATAAGTAACTCGTTTTACAGTCAAACAAACAAAGCTGGTCATATTTTTCTTGATTTAAGTTTGAATTCGACGAGTTCGAAACTATGTGCTAACTCTTGAAAGTTCTCTCTCTAATTAATTGAAATCGTCAACAAATTAAATGAGGTCAAATCACATTTCGATAGTAGGTTTATGGCCATTTTGAAAAAATATGAAAATGTATAAGACCAATCTAAAACAAATAAAACATAAATGACCAATTTGAGGTTTTGACAAAAAAAAAAAGAGTTTTAGCTCTATTATGAAATTTGCTCATTCCAACTAGGGTTACTTCTTATTTAAATGATAAATTATATTGACTAAAAGTATCATACTAAAAAAAAGGAAGGTAATGTCATCATGAATCAACGTGCGTTTTCTAGTTGAGATTACACCCCAGTTCTCCTCCCAAGTTAATACTTATATAGTAATATATACTGAAATTGATTAATCTCATTATTAGGTTTATGATAAAAACGCAAGGCAGAATTATCAATTTGTTGACTAGGAAAGAAAGCTACTCCCAAATTGTATGATGGATTGCATCCAAAAAGCCTTTGTTTATTTGTAGCCATAACGCGTTTTGATGATTTTTGTCGGTGGCTGTATTAAACTACATGACGGAGGAATGGGTTTTTGTTTTTTTTTGGGGGGTTCGGCAAAAGAGTAAGATTAAGTAAGGAGTTCTGTTTTTGTGAGGCAAAAGCTGCCCAAATCACATGCTTTGCCAACTAGACATTTTTATGTTTAACCTAATTATTATCAACCATTGGTGCATCAACACTTTAATAAAGGGTAGAAATTAAATGAATTTTTTTATTATTTAGTCCTAATAATTTACTTAAATGTTTTATTTTATAATTTTTAAATTGATATTAATGTTTAAATTTTAGTCTTTGATACTTAAATTTATTATATAACTGCAGTTTACACAAAGTGGTGAAGTCAAGTTTAAATCTTTACTAGAAAAAAGTATTTATATTTTGGAATATGACAATACATCAAATAAAATTATTTGCAGTAGTTAATATTTGTAAAAGAATTATTATACATATAATTCATTCACATTATTTTTAAATAAACAATATTAATTATCACATAACAATTTTTTTATATAAAACTACAAGATATTTTTTATCTATCTATTTTATAATCTACATATTACAAGAATTTATTGTTAAAAAAAATTAAATTATAAAATCTAAATTGATATCTTTCGTAAATTATAGCACAAAATGATTAAATTTTTCCAAATTAAATTAATGGGCATCATAAAATATGAATATATATATTTTAAAAGACACGTGGCTACAAGTGGCAAATTTGTGTTGGTCGCTTCTCTCAGTACACCTTGGTTTATATGTCTCTACTAGTCTACTGTTACATAAATAGATAAAATTCAAAAACATATTTAATTAAAAAAAACGGAGAGATTTGGGCAAAAAGAAAAAACAGAGAGAAGAGTGTATCCCAAAGCAAATTGCCGAAATTAAAACTTGGCAGAAGCATTTGAAATGAACCGTTTTGGCATATAATAAAGTGGGAAGAGATGACAACACACATGGAACCGCTGCTGAAACAGCAAAGCGATCATGATTATGGGTAAAGCAAACGTTACAATCACGTATATATGTGCTAGATTTCAAACAAGATTTTCTGCCCTATAAAATCAATAATTAACTATTCAGATTTAATTTGTAGTTGAAATTCTAAATCAAACAGGTTAGAGTTTGGTTTTATCGCATTTTTTATAATACAATAATTAGATTTTAATATTAAACATGGTGAGTCCATGTATTATATTGAAGGGCTTCATCTCATGATTTCAAATACAAAAGGGAATATGTCCTATCCACAACCACGTGAAGATGACTCCAAATCACAAGCTGACATTATATATTTATAAATACCATATTTAATTATTTCTTAAATAAATAGATTATTATTAGAAGTCCATCTAATCTTCGCAGAAGAACCATATCGTACCATTAAATGCCTTGAAAGCTCCTTTTGTTTTAAAGAATGTGTTTTTTCCTTTCTTTCCTTTTCATTTTTCTTTTTGGGTTTTTGATTGTTTTCTATACATCGATTACATCTTCAAGCAAACAAACTTCAGTGACAATAATGTTTAATTGTTTATACAACCCTTTAATATTTATAATATTTGTATCGACGTCAAATTCTCAGTGCTAAATAAGTCAATCAATATTGGCCAAAAAAAAATAATATTAAGTCAATCGATCATCAGTGCAAGGAAATAATATATAATTGCACATGCATAGGATTAATCTTGCATTATATATATATGATATTGTTTATGTACTATGAAAATTGTTATATCATCTCTGAGAGTAGGAATATCTTATAGTTCTTAAAAAAAAAAAATACTACTGCATTTAAATGTCAATTTATTCTTTTTTTTTTTTGGTCATTGGAAGTCCATCGTTCAAATCATTCATAATGAATATAGTGAATTTTTTTTTTTTCTGAAAACCAGAAAGGTTTTCTTTCTTTACATCAATTAAAATTTAGATGAAGGCACAAATGACAAGATCATATACAAAATTTAGGATGAGATTCTCCCAGTTCAAAAGGGTTGTAATCGTTTGTTGTTAAGCCTATATATTATACTAGGGGAGCACGCCAATATGCATCTAACGTTTGAATTGATTTAAAATTGAAGATTAATATTAAATTTTTATATATTGATAAAAGAATAAGTTTGTGATCAATTTGTGAAATTATAAAAATATGTAAGACTCATCTAAAATAAATAAAATATTTATGATCAATTTAAAATTAACTCATACAAAGAGGGTGAATAGGGAGAGAGAGTGGAGAGGAAAAACTGAAAAAGCATTTGGAAATTTACATTTTGAAATTTGCACCACTTCAGATTCATGGAAACATGAGTGTGGGTTAAAGTTCAGTAGTTTCCTTTTTATTTTATTTTTGGATTTTTAAATGAGTTATTCACATATTTATAAACTATAGTTTTAAAACATGGACGATCAGAAAGGAGTGGAGCCATATAATATAACTAGGGGCTTTGCGTGCCCGTGTATGTAAAATAAATAAGGGACTAAATTGTTAACTTAGTAAAGAAAGAGAGACCAAATAGTAAATTTTCTCTTATTTTTAATTTCATAGACTATAGTTTTAAACATGGACGACCAGAAAGGGGTAGAGCCATATAATATAAGATATAAGATATATGTTTGACCAATTATAATCACAAGGAGAAGGAGTAAAATATATCTTAAGTTGCATATTGTTGGAGGCATTAGAGAAATGTGAACATAATTGTTTGTTATCCCCAGGCAGCCTTCCCGATTGTAACATCCTGGATGGATGAAATATTAATATCAGGACCATCAAACCAACATGGTCATGAATATAAAAGAAAGAGGTTAAATACAAATTGAAGTAAATGAAAGGTATTAGGAACATATATCTTTTTGTTTTTAATTTAAACTACTAGACGCCAAGTTTGCGAGTTGATTTTTGTGAGGTGTGTTTACCTCCTAAACCTTCATATAACACGCCAAACATATCATGAAAAACAGAGCATGTATGCATAATATTAATATATATATATATATATATAAAAACTTAATGAAATCATACCTGGCTGATGTCACTGACACAGTTTATACGACAAACGAGGTTGCTGCATTGTCTATTTCTATTAAAAACAACTTGGTAGCTAACAAAATGATACCTTCAAGCCTTAGCTAGCTAGGACAACAAGATCAAATTAATTAAACACGCAAAAAGAAGCAAAACTATGCTTTCAATTCGCATCAAGTCATAATATATACTGATCTAGCTAGTGCACATACAAAAATCATGCCTATTGTAATTAAGTTTTTGAAGAAGCTCTATGTCATTCCTTCTGATCAAAGAAAATGAAGAAACATTTTTTTCCCTCAATCGGAATCTAAATATATATGACTCTCATGTTCATTTTGATTTGTGTGTGTTTCTTTACTTTCTTGCCCATACCCTAAAAGGGGTTTTGTACGAGCAAGCTGTAAAGATCCGCAAGCATGCATCTAGCTAAAGTAGTGAAAAAGTGAAATATACTCTCTTTTACTAGTATCATTTATACTTTATTTGGTAAAGCCCTAAAAATAATAACTTTTTTTCTTTATATATGGCCATTCAATGGCGAGCACAGTTTCCACTTTGCAGCAAATTAACCATAGTGATCGATAGATCTACTTCCCATAGAGCAGATGATTTCCTTGATCTGATGAGGCATCATCTATTTCACTAACTAAAGTACAATACACTGATCAGACCCACCGACATCACCTCTTCATATCAATCAATTCTCACAGCCACACACACAAGTACTCACCACTTCTTCTAATTAAATTAATATTTGCTCTCAATAATTCAGAATCTAGCTAGCAGCTGCAAAACATTGATTTTGAACTTTCCATAGTCAATATTTACATCCATACTACAACTTTTTGCTTCAAAAATTTGAAAAGAATTATCAATAAATAATTGGTTAGAGTATATATTAGGCACATATATATGTAGTGTTGCAACTTGCAAGTGATGTAAAGTGTGAGGGCATGGTGGTTTCACCTAGCTTGCTTGCTCGCTGGTTGGTGCTTTTGTTTTGCCCCACTAAGTGATTCCCGTACGAAGAAAGACATATGATATGATATGATATGCTATTCCTACTTAAATGTGAATGTCACCCACATTAAAATGAGCCCTTTTTTCCTTTTATTTTCTAGCTTTTCAGTGTGGGGACTTGGGTGGACTTGTTTGATTTGGACCCTCCTGCACCCAAATCACCTTCTCTTTTCTCTCTCTCACTCTGCTTTATTAATTATTATGAGTTATGGCCAACATAATTAGACTTCAATTGGACGTCTTTCCCTTTTTACAACTAAGGCATAATCATTTTGCACTTATGCTGCCCATTACCATTCCACTCGTATTTATTGTTTATTTTCTAAAATATAATAATCACTCTTAAGTAATTAGAATTTAGAAGTACTCTTGATCAAATACCATGGAACTGCTTCAAGGCTTCAACAAATGCAATGAAACTCTGATCATGAACACTTGCAAGAAATCATCATATATATAGAAGTTTTTGTAATGTTTCTTGGACAATAAAATCAATATAATCTATCAAGAGAGAACTTACTATTTGGTCTCTAAATTTATACTAAATCAACTAATTAATCCTTAAATAATCAAAATATATGAGTTAGTCTTTGAATTAGTATAATTTTCAACGATATGATTTGATCCCTAAATCAAATTTTGAGACCAAAAATAAAAATTGAGAACAAATTTAAGGACTAAAAAAATATAAAATTTGTTCAATTTCAAAGACCAATTATAGTTAACAATTGAAATGATTAAGAAACCAAAGTGTATATTTTAATTATTTAAAAACTGAATAATTTACTCACACTAAATAATAAATTTTCTCAATCTATCAAAAAAAAAATGAAAATACAATGTAAAAAAACAAGAGTTTTTTTTTTTTTT
>QANZ01044457.1:373156-413205 GCA_003254925.1 Chamaecrista fasciculata
AAAAAAAAATTAAAAACAAAAGCTATATATACTGAAATCCAAAACTGAAGTTTTCACCTTTTTATTTACTTTTCATAAAACTTTACTAATTGAGATATTTATTTAATTATAAAAAGAATCAGTTATCTATCATCACAATTAAACACATGCATCAATATGTAGAAATAAAATTTTTCGATATAAATTATTAATAAAAACATAATTATAAAGTAAAAATAAAGTTTAATATCAATCAATACTGAAGACTTAATTATTAATAGAAATTAAATATAGGAATTCAATTAAAAATTATAAAACCATGTAAAAATTAATTAAAAATAATGTTATAAATACTAGGAATTCAGTTTATTTAACCATGTTCAACATGACCTAACAATTTCATACTGTTTAAATGAAGTCTCAAATTTGAAATCTTATATATGAAACTTCTTCCGCTCGGATACACTTATTATTATAATCAGTGACTCTGATCCTCTACAATCTACATTGAAACGCCTCTGAAATTCCCTGCAATAGACTCACCTAGTTGATTAACACCAAAACGCGCCGTTTTATCAAAATGAAACGGTGCGTTTCATAAAGCGCATGTTACCGCGTGTCAAAATCTTAGCGGCGACCATAAAATCCAACGATTGAGAATCACCCAACTCTAGAGAACTCTAGAAAATCCTTCTCTAATTTCTATAATCAGGCATGCCATGCGAGACAACCTTATATAAAGTAGGCAAGTAACTAAAAAAATAGCTACAATACAAAGTAAAGGTGGGAGAAGAAATAAAATGCAAGGGAAGCAGAGAGGGAATGAAGCTTAAAAGACAATTATTTTCATAAACAAGTTCAGGTTCGTGGTTACTTACTGCTCTCCTATAGGTCTAAACAAATGTTTAATTTGAATCCCTAAAGCGCTACCTGAGGTTATCAAAACTCAAGTCCACTCCACAATTAGGAGGGATTCTCAAGAATTGAACAGATCAAAGCCGAGTTACAAAGAGTGAATTTTTGCCCATTGAAGCCAGATTCTGTTGACGAGTGATCCTCCTCTTTCATTCAGCTTACTTGCTGTTGATGCCCTCCGTACATAGGGTAAGCCCCATATGCAGCTGCAGCGTATATGCTTGGGTCGTGATGAGGAGGCAATGCATATCCATAGCCATCATAAACAGGGCCTCCATAATACCCTCCTCCTCCATTCCAAGGGCTTCCCACATCTACTCTAAACTGTCACCCCAAACATACCACTTGAGACTTCAATCATAATTATATTATGGCAAATGCAAATTGAGTAAAGCACATGAGGAGAAATAGAACAAATTTCTTTAAGCAAAGTCAAATATATCATATATGATAGCTCAAAACCTAATTTTCATCCTTAAACTATAGGATGAATTCTGTTTTTGTCCTCAAACTTCTGCCATTATCTCTAACATAGGCAACTGAGATGGACGATTTTTCTACTATACCTATCCTAATAATTGAGTTGATAGAGACGGAAAGAAAATTTTTCTTAGTCACAAACTGAAGATACATTTGTATTTGATTTCTAAGAAGAAAGATTTTTTTTTCTTTCTCTTTACCAACTCACTTATTATGACAGGTATGAAAGATAAATCATATAGTTTAGGTGTTCATCTCAGAGATAATGAAAAAAGACAGATAAAATCATGTTTTGGACTAACGGTGAAATAAATGAGAAAGTTTGAAAAGCAAAACTGAATTCATGGCAATAAAAAGGGAGTTAGACAGTTAGTGTGGGCATGCATGAATGAGAGTGAGGAAGAGATTGATATTGCCTGCTTATTTGCTGGGTTCCGGCCCCATGAAAGGCGAACTGTTTGCTTGCCGATCATTGTCCCAGTTAGCTTCTGCAACGCCTCTTCAGCATTATTTCTGAAGATGTCCTCCAAAACGGTATTGTAGTAATCACATCAATGACAACATTACGCAAAGTGTTGTAATCATCTGAGAAACTAGCAAATAAAGGGCCGGGACTGTTACCTGTTTGCAAATTGTACAAAGCCACATCCTTTTCCAACAGGTATCTTAACAGAGACTATCTCACCATACTGGGAGAATGGCTGCCTAAGATCCTCATCTGTAGCATTAGGGTCGAGTCCTCCAACAAATATCTACAACGAATCATGGTTAACACAGAAAATTGGAAAAGAGCTTGCTAAATGTAAAACAAACACTAGAGATGAAGCTCACAGTTGTGTTTGCTGAATCTGCTTCAGATTGGCTGGATGTGCCATTTGACATATGGCCTCCTAAACAAAGCAAAGAATCAGACAAAATTCAGTACCCAGATGGTAAAGACAGTCCAAACTTTTTAAGAACTATGCAATTCAAACTCGAAAAGAATAAATTAAATTTGAAAGATGTAGTCACTCATCATACGGAACACAACCTCAGCGGATGTAGATAAGAAAAGTGCAGGTAAATGAATGGATTTATAGATTCAGCAGTTAAAGCAGACAGCTTATTTAAGCACATCAGGCCAGACATAAAAAAGGAACCAGATTAGAATGTTTCGTATAACTATGATCAACTTATAAGTAAAAGTAAATCAATTAAACATCCAATTTCATTTTATCACTCTGCAAAAGTCATAATAATTATCCATTTCAAGAAATTAAATTATCTACAAAAATATGACACATCTGCAAATTTAAATAATCAATCACACCACCTTAAGATTGTTTTTATAATAAAAATTCAGTTACATGTTTCATTGGTTCAATATGAAGCATGGTATATTTATATATTACCTGGTGGTTAATGATTAAAATTACAGATATCAGAAACAAATATAATGTGGATTGGAACCTTGCTGATAGCCGGATGATTTCCTAGGAGTTGCTGCACCCACACGCATAGGCCTGCTAGAACAATAAACACCATTCATTTCAGTCATAGCCTGTAACCTCTCATTATCATCCCCAAACCTGACGAAACCATAACCCTTTGAACGACCAGTAGTGGCATCAAAAACAACTTTGGCAGCTTTAACAGAAGGATATCTACTAGCAAAAGTTTCATGCAACATAGTGTCAGTAACATCTGCAGCTAAGTCTCCTACAAATATAGAAAGATCCGGAACATTATCTGAGCGCTTGTCACCCGTGCTAAATGTTGCCCAATTCAGGCGAAAAGGTTGCTCTGCATTGGGCATAAGAAGGCCAGCATAATTCTGTAATACTTTTTCTGCTGTGCCATGCGAATAGAATTCCACAAATCCATAACCCTCTGATAGCCCTGTCTGCTTATTGCGAATCACCTTGATGGAGGAAATCTGCAGAATGTATAGCAACCAGAAGCAATACTTGGTAAATTTTTCACTTCACAGTTTCTGTTTCATGCAATAGTATAGAACCACCGTAGCCATTTCAAAATACACAAAAGTTAAAACTTGACAATGAAAATTTTGTGTATGTCATCATATTCTTTTACTCTGTACTTTCACAACAACTTTTGCTTCCTTCACTCATTTACAATACTATAAATCAATCTCAAGGAAGCGGTTACCACATAGAAGAAAAAAACAGTTCCCCAATTGTGATGTCATTGAGGTTCACACACATGCATATATCCTTATGACACAATGTAAGGTCGAAGCAGCAAATTAAGTACTAAAACCAAGTATTTCCCAATTCGGAAGACTCTGACAATGACTAAAATCCAAGTTTTCTTGCTATATACAGAAATTAAAAGAAAACTTTGACGTTCATGTGGGCAATTATTACCGAATAACATATCATTAAATGAGCACCTATATGCAGTGTGTTGGTGGTGTTAAAATATAATTAACTCAAGAAGTGATACATAGAAATAAAGAAAGAATGGGAAAATAAATAAAGAAATAAAGAACCTCGCCGGTGGAAGCAAAGCAGCGATGGAGATAATTTTCGTCCATCCAATGATGCAAATCTCCGACCCAGATCGTCTTATTGTCACCGTTGGATCCCTGATGCTGATGCTGGTGGGTGTGAGGAACGTGCTGGAGTTGCTGGTACTGGTGGTGGTAAGCCATATAGGGCTGAGGTGGCGGCGGCGCGTAATGATGAGGCGGCAACATGTGATGCTGCATTACCATAGCCGCCGCCGGATACTGCATAGGCATCCACTGACGCGGCAGCGGCGCCAGAGCCTGTGGCGGTGGCGGCGGCGGCGGCGGCGTTTGCCGTTGATTCTGTTGTTGGGAATCATCAGAGCCGTTGGATTGCATCTTAATTATTGTTATTATTATAACTGTCACGAAACTGCCTCTATCGCAGATTGGAATGTGGAAAAGCAAATAGGGAAAGAGAGAGAAAGGGCGAATCTGGAGATGAGAAAGAGTGGAGTGAGTGAAAGAAAGAAAGAAAGAGGAGAAGAGGTCGGGAAAAGAATGCTTGAGGATGATTTATGTTGAGGATGACGGATTCATGGGTTGGCTTCGTAAACGCGGTTGTCGTTGAGACCGTTGGATTAGGGAATGGGGTTGGATCTCAACCGTAGGATCTAACAATCAGGGATATGTAACCTGTAATGCCAATGCTTCACTTCTCTCCAGGATCCGCCGCCAGCTTGCCTTCGTCCCCTCACTCTCCCCCCTTCATATTTACTACTTATTATCACACAACTTAACAATTTACTTCTTCAAATTTCATCATATAAATCTTCTTTAAATTTTAAAACATATCAAATCAATATTAAGTTAATGTTTATAAGATCGATTTACGTCATTACTTATATTACTTCTATAATCTCTTCAAATTAAATTCAAATATTTTTAAAACACCAAACTCCTATTTTGGTCCCTCAAATTTTTTTGTTCCATTTTGGTCTCTCATGTTTTTTCATGGTTCCATTTTGGTCCCTCAAATTTTTTCGTTCCATTTTGGTCATTCATGTTTACTCAAAGTTTCATTTTAATCTTTTAAGTTTCCAAAAAGTTTCATAGTTAGTCCATAACTCTTTTCCATTCACTTTTTTCTTTTAAAAAAAGGAAAAAAAAAATTCATCTCCTAATAATTTTGCTCTTTTGCATTAAGGTCATTTTTTTTTGTAAAAGAACAAGATTGTTAGGAGATAAAAATTTTTTTTTCTTTTTTTAATAGAAAAAGTGGATAAAAAAGTGTCAGAGATTAACGATGGAACTTTTAAAAAACTTTAGGGACTAAAACAGAACAAAAAAAAACTCGAGGGACTAAAACGAAATTTTAAGAAAACATAAGGGACCAAAATAGGACTTTGAACTTTTTAAAATTAAATTTCGTGTTTATTCAAAATTTAAAATCTTTTACTTTATTCCTTAGCTTACTGCTTACCAGTTACAACCTTCCCTATTCACTTTTTTTCAGTGACACCGCCAGGTGGCAAAATGTGGCAGTGAATCAAATTCACGAAATGGGAAATTTCCTAGGAATCAGATCTAAATCATGTTTTTCCGTACTAAATCAGTAAATCTATACTATGAAACAACGATTTCCATCTTTTTGTTATAATAGTTAATTTTGGGAAGAAAAAAAAGAAGTATTTTCTTCTTTCTGAATATTCTTGGTGCCATAGCCCTGAATTTTTATGAGAAGAATATTGTTAGGTAAATTGTTAAATATGTGCCTTTTCTTCTCCAAGACTAGAGGATAAGTAATTCTATTCTAATGGGCTCACTTTTTTATTCTAATTAAATGATTAAAAAGAATCAACTTTCCCAAAAAAATTAAAGGTCTCATACTCTCATTGATTCTTTTTTAATGTATTTAGAAAATAATTTTAAAACTTAATTTTGAAAATTGTTTTAAAAGTTAAGAGAAGAGACCAAAAATAATTTCAAATTTATTATGGAAATAAAATTATATATATATTTGGAAAAAATATTAAAGAAAATAAATGAGTTTATATTAAATTTAATTACAACAATATAATTGGTGAAAATCATATCTTCACATTCTTCTTTGTTTTCAGAATAAAAAACATTTAAATTGCTTTCTTTTCTTTACTTTACAAACAAAATCATGTTTTTCTACCAATAAGTGTGTGGTGTAATGATTTTGCGAGTTACACCTTAGGGAGAGGACACAGAGTATCAAACTTTCATTATTGTGTACAAAAATTTTAATTTTAAAAAGTGATCGAAAGATATTTTAAATATTTTATTTTGGATAAATGATCCTTTTAAATAAGATTTTCATTATTTTTTTTTTAAATTCCTATGATTTTATTGTATTTTTCATCTATTCAAACTTAACATTAACTATTATTATAATAGATAGCAGTAAAAAGATTTAAAAGTTAAATAAAAATTTGAAAATAAGAAGTTATTTGCACAAAATCAAATTATTATAATAGATAGCAGTAAAATATTTAAAAATTAAATAAAATTTTGAATATAAGAAGTTATTTGTACAAAATCAAAGTTCATGAAATTTTTTTGTCACTTTTTAAAATTTAAGAGATATTTTGGATATAAGATGACTAAAGTTTTTTAAAATATATATATATTTCACTGTTAAAAAATGTATAGTTTAGACTAATTAAATTTAAAATAGGCAATAAACATAAAAAAAAAAAGTAATTAATTTTTCGGTTGTTGCTGAAGCTAAGGGTGCGTTTGGATAGGGAGGATAAAGGAAGGGAGAGGTAATAAATGAGAGGTAAAGGATTTATGTTATAAAGGAGGTTTTTAGTAAATTGTGTTTGGGAAACTGAGAGATAAATGAGGAATTATGATGTGAAATTATTTTAAAGGATATGTAATGATTGTAGTGAGTTGAAATAATTGTATTGGTATTTTAAATTTGTATAGGGTAAAAATGGTAAAAATAAAGGAGGATAAAAGAGTGTTATTTTTTTGTTTGTTTTGATGTTAGTAAAGTGGTATAAGTAATGATTGCCTCGAAATTTGTGCTAAAGGAGAAACTTAATAAATGAGGTTTTTGGAGTGGTAAGGTAAAGGAGGATTGAGGTGTGAATGTGGGACCAAAATGTAATTTTTGAGTACTGAATTGTAAATTTTTTGGGACTAGATTATATATTTTTTTTGTTTACTGTAATTAAATTTTCACACCACAAAAAATATATTTTTTTCTCATTAATGTTACTGAAATATGCTTATAAAGTGAACCACCAAAAATATTATTAAAGTTGGACTGATCTGTAATTTTGACTTTAAAAAATATTATTAAATAATGTAAAAATAGAGGAAGGAATACCAACACATCAAAAATTATAGGTCAAAATCCTATTTTGGTTCCTCAGTTATGCTCCATGTTTCAAATTGGTCCCTCAGTTATTTTTTGTTCCATATTGGTCCCTCAGTTATATATTTTGATGACTCAAGTATTGACTTGTTATGTTAGTATTATTTTTTAAGTAAATTAATATAAATTATATATCTATATCTGTACTATATTATATGTCCGAGGGTTTTCTAATAGTCGGTCATTTAAAACTATAGTATAAAATAAATTATTACATCATAATACATAAGATAAAATAATTTAAAATATATATACACAAGAAAACACACATCTCACGTCCATGTATCATCCCATCCCACGTTCATGATGTATTATTTAAATAAAAACTATCTCACGTCGTCTATCTTTAATTTTTTAGGCCAAAACGTGGTTCATCTTCATTAACTTATAACAACGTATTTATCTTAATTTTAATTTTTTTTTTCACCAATTTCAAATAATTTTTTTTGTTTTTTTTTATATATAACAACGGTGAAAAATACAAACGTGACATTCTCAAATCTTAACATCAAAGCACCTCAACGGGGGCTTTTGAGTTATGACTTGAGGATGCAATAACATGCTGCACTAATAGAGTTTTAACAGACATGTCACTATCCTGATTAAAAATACAACCATAAGAGCTAACAGAAACTAAAATGGACCTTATAGCCGTAGACGGTAGAATCTTCACACCTTTCCAGATGATGTCGTTCCAATAATAATGAATTTTTTTCGTTGATTTTTTAATGTTCAATACAAAATAAAAATAAGTTATTTTATTAGTGAACTTTTTAACTAATATTTTGAGTATTTTAAAATAAAATAAAAGAGAAAGAGAGGTGAGTAAAAAAATAATAAGAAAAGATGAAAGAGAGAGAAAGTTGTATGGGTAATAAATAAAAATATTTTTATATGTAATTTACAAATATGTCCTTTGAATATTTTATTATTTTATAGTGAAAAGTAAGTAATTATAGGTAGTTGAGTATGGATATATTAGTAATTTGAGAAGATAAAAGAAAAATAAAGGAGAGATAAATGAGGAAAATAAGGAGGGGATACTTTTTACTGCGGTTCCAATATTAAAAATGAGTACTGAGAGATAAAAAATGATAAAAGATTATGTGAAAGGCACTCTAAATAATCTTTGACTTGTTTTTGGTTATATAAAACTACCTAAGTACAACTCCAGAAATGTTTCGTTATACATATATGCCCTTATTCCTCGGAATAATCAACCACTCCCAAAGTTTTTATGTTCCTTTTTTAATTATTGCAACTTGCAAGGAACTCATTTATTTTACAATTTAAGTGGAAATTAATTTTCACTCGCGCGCATTGATACAAGACATTTTTTTATATGATTTAAGTTTCCAAAAAGACCTTGCACAGAAAAACAACTGCAAAGACAAATATCAAAGAAAGTATACACGAACATGGCCTAGTAGCCTACTATTGAAAAAAGTTTTAAACAATGAAAATTACAATTAGAAACAGTACTTTGATCCAGTGATCCTACAATATCTGAGTTTATAACATAAATATTAATTCATAATTATATTATAAAAGTAATTTTAGAAAATACTATTTTTTATCATAATAAATCTCGCGCAAATTATACATCCATAAGTGGCGCTAAATAGCAACAGTTTCGAGTATTTATCAACAATTAATAGAATCAAGCTGCTTCATTAATTATATGGAATAATATTCTCGCTTGAGTCCTTAACTAGATAGAGAATTGGCAAATCCCAACAAATATAACCAAACAGGCCACGATCCAAATGAAATAAAATTGGATGGCCCAATGGTAAAGAGACGATGTAGCCCATCCATCCTACACATTACACAAGCTTTTGTCTATAGAAATTAAAGTAGTGTTGTGACCAAAAACCAAAAAAAGAAATTAAAGTAGTGATAGAAATAAGAGGATGAAACTATTGCATTGTACTTTGTACGTAACCTCCATAAAATATCTTCTGAATTTGTCAATTGTATATATATGTTGGGTAGCTTATATAGTTCTTCCATTTAGCCTTTGACACAAAGCACGTTGAATGATAATGCAAGGTTTCGGATCCATTATGTGGGGGTCCTTTTGTGGTTGGGAGTACTTGGCACTCAAAACAGATTGAATGATTCAGATACATACTAATAATCTTTACTCTTCAAAGACTACCTATAATCTATAACAACAATAATAGTGACAAATTATTGGGAACATTATTGACTTTGCCATATAACCGTCAATCTTAATTCAATTTATTATATTTTAGATATATATATATATATATTCAGAGTTTCGCATTTACTGACTATGAATCAATGATAATTATTAAAGTTTGTATATAGTGTAGAAATCACTCAGGTTAAGTCTCACTATTTCATAAATAGGCCGAGTGACGAGAATATGAAAATGCATACCATGGCCACCACCAAATGCTTCCCTCTTTAGTCTTTACATATATATTACTAGGGGCTTTGCGTGCTCTAACGGGCACGCAAATATGTATGTAAAATAAATAAGGGACTAAATTGTTAACTTTATAAAGAAAGAGAGACCAAATAGTAAATTTTCTCTTATTTTTAATTTCATAGACTATAGTTTTAAACATGGACGACCAGAAAATGGTGGAGCCATATAATATAAGATACATTCGTTGACCGCTTTACCTTTTCTACCATTTCCGTTTTAATTATTTCGTTAACAAATAATTTATTAATTCGAGGGGTTCACATTTTTTTTATACACAAGCACGGTGATAAAAAAGAACAAAGAGAAAAATTAATTAGGAGAATTACAATATAATATTAGCACAAGTTACACCAAATTTAATTTCATCTATATAATTAATGAAATCATTACAATTCAACAGCTAATATAAACAGAGCGAGAAGCAGCTATAGCTAGCCTAGCGCTAGTTAATTTGTGTTAGCCACTTACAAGCACCTAAGAGAGGATTGATCACTATACACACGAATTAAAACATCAATTATATGGGATATACAATATGTATGGTATCCCTTATCATAACTACTTAAGGTACGTACTAATTAAAATAAGTAACCAATTATATATACCCATTAACAATCATGCACATAGGTGGATTATTTATATATGATACTGATTGAGACTATATATATAGAAACCTACGGACTTGGGCTCTCTTTGGAAGATGGCTGGCCATGGCCAGCGCCGGGACTGTGTCCCGGGTCCGTCGGTCGGAAATCATCGACCAATTTGTCGATCTCGCCGTCGTCACGTGGACTTGGTGTTGGGGGTTCGGTCATAGGCGCAGAAGCAGCTTCAATGTCTGCAACTCTTTTTGTTGTCAAATGTGTTTTCAGTGGCCTTCCTGTAGCGGAAATAATTGCATAAGAAAACATCAAGGCTAGAAGGAAAGCAGCGATGCAAACAAGCCTTGAATTCGCCATTATATTTATGTGTATCGTAATTTAGGACTTTAATTGAGAGAATGAAGGTGTTTTCTAGAGTGGGAGGAGCTAGATAGTGTGAAGTGTTTGTAGGTTGAAGAATATTGAATGTACTGGGAGATATATATATAGGCCTGAATGTGGGTAGTGGTACGTATAGTGCGAGTTGCTTTTTGTTTTTGTTTTTTTTTTAAAAAAATTGAATGAAATTAATGCATGTGGCCATGTGGGGGAAAATGTTTAATGAATGAAATATAATGGGAGTGAATGTACGACACTATTGCATGATTATGCTTCCCTATACCGCAAGAGTATCTTCTAGTGCATCTACATGTTGTTCATCAAATTGTAGAAACCCCTGTTTTTTGCATGCCTTCTCATGGCATGCAAAAGCTGGGAAAATGTTAAAGTTCATCAAGAATATTCAAGAATAGTGCGTCACTACTAACACCCACTAAGGCCAAGTTAGCCTGATTAGACGTTGTTTTATTTTTTTTGGTACCAACCCAACTGCTGACTTTGGGGTGGCGGCCATAGCTAGCTTACCTAGATTCCGAGATCCCTTCTAATTATGTTATTGGGAGTAACTATATACATCCTTCATGTTATTAATTATTATACTTCACGTGTCAGTGATACTAGTGTGGGGCTAAGAATTGAAGAACGGTTCTTAGCTAACTAGTTACCCCATTTAGTTAGTCCTAATAATACATTATTTTATTTTATTGTCAAACTAATAATATAATATTCTTTTATGAAATTATAAAGAAATATGAAAAATATAAGCTTGAATCATTCTTGATGTAGGGGTTTTAAACTGTGGTTTGGATCGATTTATCATTTTTATTCATCCGAACCGAACGGATTGGATGACAACTAAAGTCATCCAATCAATCTAATCATTTTAAACCAACCGAACCAATCCAAACTGATTGAAATCGGTGTGGATTGGTTCGGTTAATCGGTTTTCTTTGTTAATTATTAAGATAAATTTTTGTTTAAAAGAAATAATCATAAAAATTTAGAAAAATTAAAACAAATCAGAATAAATATCTTTTAATAACCAACATAATAAACAAAATAATACAATCCAATAAAAGATGAAGATGTGATGAAAGAAAGATGGAGTGAGTGATGACTTGGGTTTAGGAAGAATGGAGAGTGAGTAACGGGTTAGGCTCATATATGTGTTGGGTTAGGCTCGCGTCGTCTACGAGACTCGATTTTCTTTTAATTGAGTCTAAATTAATTATATTTTCAAGTATAAAATTTTGTAATAAATTATTAATCTTTAAATGGAAGATTTTCAGTGAATAAATTAATTTTTTTTAGTTTCTTAAGGTATCTCCCAGCCCGACAAGCTAAGGACTAATTCTTCGTGGATCGGTACTCCATTTAAGGGTTTGTTGCTGGCCAAATTAGTTGCTACATACACAAGATGGGATTCAAACCCCTAATCTTACTTAAGCGACCTAGTGAACTCGACCACTGGACTAACTAAACTTTGTTCAAGTGAATAAATTATTATTATTCTTTTTGCCTAAGAATAAATTATTTATTGCTATAAAGAATGAATACTTTAATTAAAAAAAAAAAAGAAGACCCAAAACTCGGAATTAGTATTAGATAGAACCAACCAAGAGAGGAAAAAAATCAGACTCGATCAAGTTGATTCAACTTTTGTATACTTAGTGAGCAGCCTATATATGTATATTTCAATTATAATCTTCCACATTATAAAAAACAAAACAAGAGAGAAAGTGAGACATTTTCTCAATCAGCATTAGACTCTTAAAATACTATAAAAAATTCAAATTGATATATATTTCTAATATACATTAATTAATTCTTTCATATTTATGTAATATTCTCTCTGAACTCAATTATTCAACCTAAAAAATCTCAACTGATTTAGAAATTAGAAATCTATGCATTATAGAATCCATTTCCGTGGTGCAATTTTAATTACAAGCATATTCTAAATAGAACCTCTTTCACAATAAACGGAGGAGAGTGGCAACTTGTTACTTTTAACTGTAGATTAATTATATATATATATATATATATTTATTAGATCGTCGTTAAAAATGAGATTTTTTTTTTTTGCCAAAAAAATATGAGATCTTTAATTTGGTAAAACTTTTGTTTCTAAATGGTCGACGTCATGCAATTATGAGTGTTTCTAAATATATGTATGTACATATACATGCACAATAATATTATTTTATAGTTTGTTTTCATTGCTTATTTAATTTGCTCTCCATTACATACATCAAAAGTCAAAACTCAGGGTGTTATATATATATATATACTCAACCTAAAACTCAAAAAGTATTTATACAATTCAACCAATTTTGTTTTACTTATTTACATAACTATTTAGCTAGACAAAGACTAATAATAATTTTATTCGAGTCGATGAGCGAAATATAATAATTTATCAATTTAATATTTCTACTATTATCATATTTATCATACTATACAGTGATCTATTTTTTCGGTTATGAGTTTTTTCGCTTATTNTTATTCCTAGAATGGTTTAAGCGAAAACTAATCCTATTCGAGTTACAGAGACAAAATGGTTATACCCTCCACAATGTCAACTCTAAGATCGAACTTGACCTGAGTCCTTTCACTTAGGGTGTAACTCATCAATTATTACACCAAATATTTATTGATAGTATACACTGAGTGCGGACTTATGCATATCAAATTGGTCGCTCGGCTACACTTAGGCTTCGTTTGGTATGTATAGGGTAAGTAAAGGAAAGAGTTTTATAAGGGAAAGATTGTGAGAGAAAGGAAAAGTAGTTGGGGGAATGTAAAGTAGGTAAAGATTGAAAGTGTTTGGTATAAAAAGGTAGGGGAGGGAAAGTAAAATAGATATGAAAAGAAAATGACAAAAATGCCCTTCCCACAACCACTACAAGACCACCGCTGCCGCCGCCCACCGCCGTACACGGTGGCCTGCGCCACCGTCCACGGTGGTCAGAGTTGCCGTCCACAGTTGCCGGCGCCGCCGCCGGTCACCATAGGGGAAGAAGATAGGATGGGAGTGAGAGGGGCAAATTAGGAATTGTACCATATTTCCCTGGGTAGACTTGGATTACATCTGAAATATGTGAACTAAAGAAAAATGACCTATGTAATGTAAATACCTTTACATTATAATCCACTTTACATAGCTCAAATTACCATACCAAACACCCTTTACTTTACGTACCCCCTTCTCTCCTACCATACGGAGCCTTAATTAGGTCGCTTAGTAATTATGACGAGAATCAAATGGAAGATTTTTGTGGGGAATCTTTGGCTTTCTTCTTGGGCGCTCAAACCTTGCAGTGTTAGTTACTCAGTTGAACACTCAAGTACGTGAGATATTCCAACACACAACATATAACATGAGATTTTAATCTTAGTTTCTTTATAATTAGCCCCGCATTATACATTCAAAGTGGTAGTTGTTGAACTTGAACTAAGATGATGTAAACATAAACTAATTCACTGATAAAAATAAAACACATGATAAAAATATTTAGATAATTAATTATGATAAAAAATATAATTTTTGGATGACTTAATAAAAAAAATTATGATTAAAAATGTTTTTCAAAATATAAAAATGAAATAAAAATTATTTGATAAAACATATAGTTTTGAAAATAAAACCAATAAATTAAAATACTGTTTAAAAATAAGTTCTAAATGAATTTATAATAACTTAATTATAATCAAGGAAAAATAAATTCTGTATCTTTTTCCTTTAAATTTTAGAGTATAAAACACTTCAGACTTAATTTTTTTATGTTTAAATAATGTTTTTAATTTATTTTTTGAAAAAATAGGCATCAGACTTTTTTTTTTTAATTTCTTAAATAAAAATGAATTTTCAAGAATATTCACACAGACCCCCTATACTATACCCCTCACTTCTTCCTACCAACTAGCTACTTAAAGGTCTGTCTCTAATTACCATAAGAAGTGGCATTTTGTAGAGTGCCACAAGCTTAATTAGTACATAGAGCTAGCTAGTAGGAGCAAACAAAACAGTATGATCGATCTACAAGAAATTCTAGGCACCTCAAGTGTCTAGATGTGTTACTAAAAGTGTAGGTGATATTGACCAAAAGCGCACTCAAACCTGAATTCCATTGCCAGTAAAAGAAAGGTGCATAAACATCTAAACCCCACTCACACCCATTTGGACCCTTCCCCTCCCTTACTTTACATCTCTCTAAATATATAAGGAAAGGTTTTGTTATACGAAGAGTTCGAATTTTCAAATATTTAATCTTTTATTTTAATTTGAATCTAACTCTGTGTTCTTCCCATCATCATGTACGTATATTCATATTAGAAAAGTAAAAAATAAAATATAAATTAAAAAAAGTAGCATGTGTAAGAGTTTTTGTTTTTTAGAGTCAAAAGAATCTTTTGATTCCAACTTTTAATTGGCAACAATGATCATCACTTTCTCTTGGCATTAAAGAAGTATTGAGAAGTTGTTGAAATTCTCAGGGTTGGCTCCTCAAGTTGGGGAAGTTCCATCGTACACCACCCAATGCATGTGGACCCAATCACAAAGTTATAGTGCGTACTAGCTACTCGCTCAAAGTATTTAGTGCACTGCATACTTAATTACTTCTACTCACTCAAAGTGGGATCTACTACTCAACACTCTAGTAGTTTACTTTATACATTTAAGGGTTAAAGTTTAAGATTCTATTGGCGAAATGAATGATGTAAATAACTAGGTATAGGGAATGATTCCACTATATATCACAGCCATATACATTACTTAATTTAAATAAAAATCTAACAAATAAATAGTGTCCACCTATCAATAAGGTGTTAGTTGGTTTATATATATATATATATATAGTTGGTTTTTGACAAATTTTGAACTGAACGTTTATAACAAATTCACAATTTGAAGTGATTCTTAATTGATTAAATCAGTATATATACTATATGGAATGGTTCTTGTATCTCTGCCATGTACTAAATTAATTTAAGAAAAGTACATAGCAAAGAAATACCGCCCACCTATTACGGTGATAGATGGATAGTTTAGGTGGTTTTAGACAATTTTTTAAACTAAGTCATTTATCTCAATTTTAAGATCTTGAGATTTTAAAAGTTTAGGTGAGTAAGGCTCTCGGAGCTCATCAAGGCCAGACATGTCTCCAAATTCTATGAGTGCTTACAAATCGTCTATCAATAAGGTCTTTACATCGGTAACAAGATTCTAATTCACGATCTTGTGACTTAGGAATTGACTCCTTACCAACTGAGCCAACATTTGTTAGAAATTTGAAGATCTTAATATTGAGTAGTTAAAAACAATTTACCTAACAAAATTAATATATAAATTTGAACAATATGATTTGAGCAATTTGAAAATTTATTGTTAAAAGGGTTTGATAATGTAATTATTATCCTTAAGAAAATTAAGCTCTCAATATTCAAATTGGTCTTGTATATTTTTTCCCAAGTTTATATTTTGGCCATTTATCTTTCAGAATATCCAAATTAGTTCTNCAAGGAGCATAACTGGGGGACCAAAATAGGACTTTGGCCTTATATTTTTATAGTGGTTCATTTTGGTCACAAAACTATTGAATATTGTCATATTTCTTTCTTCTAATTTTGAATACAATGAATCTAAAGTTATAAGATATTTTAGACAAATACTTTCCAATCTAATTTGAACTGTCAACAAATAAAGTCTAATACATCTGTAATACTCAACTAAATATGATTAATTAAATAGTACATTAGTTATCTCGAAAAAAGTTGTGAGATACCAATAAGAATTGAGTTTAATGAAGATGATAGATTCATCTTTCAAAATGTGTTGAACTTAATATTAACTGAAAAAGATATTCATATTTAGTTTTCAATAATACACGTGAGAAACTAAAAAAAGAAAGAAAAAGATTGCAAGCTTAAATGGTGGAGAGAATTTAGGAGATATGGAATAAAGGAATAAAAGTGAAGGTGGACTTCTGATTAATTATACTGGGTTTGGATTCTGGAGCCCAAATTTATTTTGGCCGAAGAACTTAGAAGTATTGTTTTGGTTGTTTGGGGCTGTTTATGTGAAAAGCCCAATAGCTTAAAGCTACTGGGCCTAAAACTCAGAGACTTGGTCTGTGGTAAGTGCCTAAGTGGTAATCGCTAACGAGGATGATGATAAATTAAAAAAAAAATGAGGAAAATGAGGATGGCATTGATGATTGGAGTCGATCGTAGAGTCGTAGTAGTAAGAGTAGTTACGCGTTGATGTCAATTGCGTAATTTGACGCATAACTTGTTTTGCCCATTGTTCAGTTGGCCTTGGTCCTGGTTGCAAATTGCATTTCAAAAAGAATATGCCGTTGTTAATTGTTATGATCCTCACAGACATTCTCAGATACCAAGTCGGTCTGTTCCTTCTTATATTTACTCTTCCACATGCACGCTTTTTCCTTTCTTCCTTCGTTTCTTCTCTCTCAGGTACCTTCTCCTCTACGATTTCTGCACGCTCTTGTTTTCCCCTCTCCCTCTCTTTAACATTGGAAACATCGCTTCTTGATTGCTGCTTCTTCATATCCATTATTTTCTTGGTCGTGCTTTCTCTGACTTTTATCTTCTGTTTCTTTTATGATTGCTTTTCTTGAATGAGCTTTCGCGTCCTGCTCTGTAATCCCAGTCCGATGACTTCATTTCTTCATGAACTGTTTTCTGCTGTTGCTTTCCTCAAACCATGTACATGATGAGAAAGAAATTAGGGCTTCGGTTTCTTTCTTAATTTTGTTTCCTTCTCACTGTATAATTTTTCCTCCGAGTTCAATAGGACCCAATTTTGTTGTTTACTTAATTCTGCTTGTCATAATTTGCGTATAGTCGTACTGCGTCTTTGCTTAATCATCATCCTGATAAATGAATGTATTTTTTGTTGTATCTATGGTGAAGGGATCGTTGTCATAGATGTAGATAGTGAACCATAAACTTCTTATACACAGAAATGTCCGGATATTGAATTATGGTAATATTGAAGTTGAAGAAGTAGAGAAAGGCCTAAAATGAGTTGCAAAATAGCGATAAAGAATCTTCCATAATGTTGATGGAGAATGATCCTGGATCATACTTTATTGGTAAAACACAATCAATAGATGGAATTCTGTGAGTTTGGTTAAGATCCTAACTTATATAATTAACACAAACACCTCTTCCCTTTCATTCCTGTGTTCAACTTGTTGTCATTGTTAGTCCTGTAATTTGCCATATGCTTAAGTTGGTATTCAATTCACTCTCAGCATATCTTATGGGTATTATGGTGGGTCTTGACATTAATGATAGTGCTATTGTTGTTAATACTAATACTATCACTGTTTTTTTTTTTTTTTTTGCTTCATTCACAGGATTGTGGTGCTTTTCTCTTTGGTATTCAAGCCTCCTGAAGAGCAATTTGTTGCTAGAATTCTAATACATAGACATATATTCTCTTAAAGGTTGTAATGAGTTCAGAAAAACAGTCTGCTGGTCTTCTTGACACACTCAAAATGGAGAGGGTTAGAACTATTCTAACCCATACTTACCCTTATCCACATGAGCATTCTCGCCATGCCATAATTGCTGTTGCGGTGGGTTGCCTTTTCTTCATCTCGTCTGACAATATGCATACACTTGTAGAAAAATTAGACAACAATATTAAGTGGTGGTCTATGTATGCTTGTCTGTTTGGGTTCTTTTATTTCTTTTCATCACCATTTATAGGGAAGACTTTCAAGCCAAGCTATTCAAATTTCAGTCGATGGTGAGTTTCCTTATTCAGATTCTGTATTATTTAGTTTGATCTTTCTCTGATTAATATATACTATTTTGTACGTATGTAGTATATCTAGAAGAAAGACTTAATGCCTTAATGGGACCGGTGATAAGTTTGCATCCATTTTTCAGGTACATAGTCTGGATTTTAGTGGCAGCTGTGTATCATCTTCCTAGTTTTCAGTCAATGGGCGTGGATATGAGGATGAATCTGTCTTTGTTTCTGACAATATATCTCTCTTCTATCTTATTTCTACTTGTCTTCCACATTATATTCCTTGGCCTCTGGTACGTCGGCCTTGTTTCACGTGTGGCTGGAAAAAGACCAGAGATCTTGACCATTCTTCAAAATTGTGCTGTAAGTTTGGAAGATGCTTTCTTTGTCTTCCTTAGACTCAATATTCTTCTAATACAAATTTCTTTATTAGGTAATTAGCGTGGCATGCTGTGTGTTTTATAGTCACTGTGGCAATCGTGCTATCTTGAGAGAAAGACCACTTGATCGAAGAAATTCTAATTGGTTTTCTTTTTGGAAAAAAGAAGAGAGAAGAAACACATGGCTTGCGAAGTTCCTACGGATGAATGAGTTGAAGGACCAGGTCTGCTCATCCTGGTTTGCTCCAGTTGGGTCTGCGAGCGATTATCCTCTTTTGTCCAAGTGGGTTATTTATGGCGAGGTACTCACTATCGTAATAAAATTGATACAATGTTATTTTATGGCATATCTATGTCCATTTTGAGAATCATAACTCAATTCCTTTCGTGTTTTAGTTAGCTTGCAATGGTTCATGCCCTGCTTCATCAGATGAAATTTCTCCCATTTACTCGCTTTGGGCTACATTTATTGGACTTTACATTGCAAATTATGTGGTTGAAAGGTCAACCGGGTGAGTAGTTTTTTGTTCTGATTATTGTTATCTGCATTCGTGACGTACTCTCTGCTTTAAGTTCTGGAAGAGAAAAAATCCAGGCATGGAATGCCCTATCTGGTTGTTCCGGCTTATAGGCTGCAGTGCTGGACTGTGTCTCCCAGTGATTGCCCTGTTTACTGTAAAGTCAAGCACTTACAAGTTACAGGATTATGTGATAATGGATGCTTGAAGTACACTTTTTTGTTATTTGCTAATATGCCTTATCAAAGTGTAAATATTGTTATCTGCCTACTTGAAGTACAATTTTTATTTTGGGGTTGAAAGTGTAAAATAAGATATCATATAACTCCTGATTGGCTCAGTGGTAAGCACGCTTGTCGTGGGGTCTGAGTTCGTGGGTTTGAATCAGCCTCTCTGCAAAAAAGCAGGGGTAAGGTTGCCTAGTATATTCCCTTCCACAGCACCCCCACCAAGTGGAGACTCGAACTGGGTTGGCCCTTTATATTATTCCTGATTTATTTTTTTCACTTCGATTGAAATTACTGCATGAAGAAAACAATGGTTGAATTTGTAGAGTCTACACACTTCAATAAATGATGTTGGGTTTCTGTTGTTGGCAAATTTTGCTTGACTTTATTGTCAATTTATTACTATAAAAAGAGCTTCAAGCAATTTCTTAAATAATTGAATTGAGGATATGAGGAAGGTGCTAACTATAATTATGCCATTGATCTTATAGCCAAAAAAAGGTTCAATTTAATGAACTGATTAGGTCTTGCCTGCCTACCTTATCTTGTTTAGTGGATTTTTTTGTTGCTATTGATTCAAAGGATCCTTCAAAATGCATTATAATGCCTTGAAATCTGGAAAACAAACTTAAAATAGCAGTCAACACCATAAGTTTTTTCAATTTTCTTTCAAAGTTTCTATTTTTAGTTCCTTCAGTACCACATTCATCTTAATCAGTGCCCTGATTAGAAAAATCCTAATTTGAATTCCACTAACAGTGTTGAAGAAACTACAATGCATTTTTTGAAAATTGTAATTTATTTTGTTCATCATCTGTAAATGTAATCCATTGCCATATAGATTAATAAAGAATAGTCAATAGTGAAATCATGGCTGATCTATTTGAAGACGTAATTGATGGTAACCTGATAGGTTCTGATCAGTGAAGCTAATCTATGTTTGTGATGAGAAATCTTTGTACAGAAATTATGCACGACAGAGTGCTTTTATATTACATTGTATAGGCATCCCTTTAAGCATTTCACTTCAGAACCGTGTTTTATGCCATAAAAATCAACAGGTGGGCTCTCAGTCACCCTTTATCAGTTAAAGAATATGAGAAACTAAAAAAGAAGCAGATGAAGCCTAGCTTTTTGGACATGGTTCCTTGGTACTCTGGGTATGTATCCACATATCCTATTTATTTATTTTTAATTATTTCTGTAAATTGAAGGTGACTCAGATTTAATTGCTTATACTTATTTGTAATGCTAAATGATGCAGAACATCAGCTGATTTATTCAAAACTGTCTTTGACCTCCTGGTATCAGTAACTGTCTTTGTTGGGCGTTTTGACATGCGTATGATGCAGGTACTATTCTATATCTCCTTATGTGTTACTCATAATTTAGTGTCAAAATGTCTTTTGAATTTGTAGCTTGAGGACTCGTGATAATACATTATACTTTTGAAATACAATCAATTTTCTTTATTTGGAATTTATAGCTTGAGGTACTTAAGGGCGCATTATATTCTATGACAAGGTTGTCAAACTCACTAGTTCAAGCAAACTCCTGAGTCAAAGATAAACTCAAAATGTAAATATGACTTGTAAACTTGTGTTAATAAATAATGATTAGGAATATATGTTCATATGTAAAATTCAACTAACATAAATTTTAATGCAATAGAAAATGAAAATTCATTTCATACATATCCAACAACTATCCAATAATGTAATAAACTTCATAAGAACATCATCCAATAGAAGTAATGAACTAAAGAGGAGGAAAAAGAAACAATTTTTTACTTTTTCAAAATTTTTAACTCGCTAGCTTATCTTTGAACTCATGAGTTCAGCACGATTTCAGGTGAGTTCTGCTAGAAGCGTGCTTTGACAACATGCTCACTAGAATTGGTTACATGTACACTTAAACTGTGTTAAGACTCGAGTTTGACAATAATGTTCTATTATAAAAATTAAAAATAGTTTTTTATTGCAAGTGATTGGGTACCTTTTGAGGGATTTTTTATCAGCCACTCTAAACCTTGTCTTGGAATAGTTGATTTATTAATTAATTTAAAATTTTTTTTCCTCATAGTTGCCAATGACCTTGCACCTAAAATTTTCCCTCCAATAGGAACAAGATGTCATGTTTAAAGCCCAAAAAGTCAATGTGTTTGCTTATAAATATATGATTAGAAATGGATTTCAATTATGAAGTATAGATTTTTATATGTGAATTTTTTATATTAAAATATTCTTATTTCTTATTTACTATGTGTTTGTTGTTCTCTAGATTTAGATATAAAATTTACAAGTACATTATTATATTCTTCTATTGAGAACTGGTTGAATTGGACCTTATGTTGTTCATAGTTAACTATTTGTGATGACAACACTTGTACTAAGGCACTCATATGTCCTTTTAGTTGACGATCTTTTATTCTTAGATGTGAACAACTTTACTTTATGTTCATCATTAGCCTTGTTAGGAGAACATTATTGTTAAGTAGTTTTATTTTTGTTGACAGGCAGCAATGACCAAGGTTAAGGATGGAGATCAACAAGGTGATCTTTTATTTGATCATTTTTCTGAAAAGGATGATTTTTGGTTTGACTTTATGGCTGATACTGGTGACGGTGGGAACTCATCTTATGCCATTGCAAGGCTACTTGCTCAGCCTTCCGTTCGACTCAGGGAAGGTGATTCTGTGGTTACCCTACCACGTGGAGACTTGCTGCTTATTGGTGGTGATCTTGCGTAAGTTGACAACACATGTTTTAACTTGTTAATGTTGGGCTTCATGGCAATAACCAATGTGATCCTGAGTCTTCAGTCCTTACTTCTGTTCGTCCCTGAACTTTATTTAACTTTGCTTCTCACTCCTTATACTTTGATTTACAGAAAACTGAGAATTCTGGAAATCAGTTGTCTTATTAGTATCTAGGAGTAGTAAGATATTTGGATTTAACTATGCGTCCATGTTTGAGGAAGTTAGTCTGGATCAAAAAGAATATCACATTCTAAAGGTTCTAGTACTTTTGAATTTCATCTTAAGCTTTATTTTTATGACCATGTTATTGTGAGTGCTACAAACACTACCACATTGCCTTTGAAAGTTTCTGTAATTTAGCTACTAGTAATTTTTTCAGCATTAATTTTAGCTTTGCCATGAGTAATTTTTTTATGGCTTCACCTCCTTTGCACAGATTATATAACTGACTAGTAGGGCAATTATGAGGAATTGATTGCTGGGCTTGTTTCAAATATCTTAGCTTGTTGCAGGACTGCAACTGCATTCTCATTTAAAATAAAGGACACTGCCTTATTTGTGATTTTAGGGGATGGAGTTATTTGTATAATTGTATCCATAAGATTATAGAAGCTAGTTTCATGAAAAACATGCTTCATGCTTGATTGTCCATCTATTTATTTTGTGCAGTAACTCCTTTTCCTCTAATGTAGGTATCCTAATCCATCAGCATTCACATATGAAAAGCGTCTTTTTGTTCCCTTTGAGTATGCCCTCCAGCCTCCTCCATGGTATAAAGCAGAGCAGATAGCCGTGAACAAGCCTGACGTTCCCAATGGGGCTGCATTAAAGCTGTACGATGGACCTCAGTGTTTCCTTATTCCTGGAAACCATGGTTAGTTTTAACTCTCAGCTTGCCCAGCTTGTGCCCTTCCTAATTGTTTATCTTTTTTAAGGAGTTTATGGAGTAAATCATATTTTCCTCTTTTTTATTTTTTTGGTAGAGTATATTTTCCATTTATGTATCTGCTGCTGTTATGCATATTTTGCTCATTATATCTTATTTAATTTTTTGAAGAATATTAAAAAAGTTATATTATTATCACCAATTCACTATAGCTAATATGGTGCATTAAATTGTTTTTTGGCTTCACAGATTGGTTTGATGGACTCCAGACCTTTATGAGGTATATATGTCATAGAAGTTGGTTGGGTGGGTGGTTCATGCCTCAGAAGAAGAGTTATTTTGCTTTGCAACTCCCTAAAGGATGGTGGATATTTGGGCTTGATTTAGCGCTCCATGGTGATATTGACGTTTACCAATTCAATTTCTTTTCAGAATTAGTAAGGGAGAAGGTATTGTATTCTATCTTTTGCACCATTTTGGTATGCTGGTAATCTTAGAATACATAATAGATGTTTTGGCCTCCAAAGTATGGTTATGGGAAATAATGTTCTATTATATGCTTTGTTTGTTACTTGTTTAAGATTATTATACCATTAGAAAATTTGGTGGCATGACTAAAATGTCACAGAAGACTCAGTTAGGTCTTCTGTAATCTGGTAATGAAATGTTGATATAACTGACATTTAATTGTCAGAATATTGAATATGAGAAAAGGCATGAAGGGGTGTGCATTATGTAGTGTGCAAATATATTACCCATTTATTTTAATGTATCACTTACTCATGTGTTCATACCAAAATGAATAGATTAACTTATGTTTGTTTTTGACATATCTACTGTCAAGGATGATTTAGTCCCTTATGGGGCTCAGCAAATTCTTTTTGGGCCTTCTTCCTGACTGAATCCATATTTCATTGATATTTCTATATGCTATTACCCCATCTTAGTGCGATGTTCCAGCTTTTACCTTGTTTCTTCTAAATTTGTTATCTGAGTTACAATAGAAGCTTTGATTAGCTGGTGTTTATATGCTTATCCTTATGGTGTTTATAGCTCTCGCTTTGTGCTTTATTTTTGGTATTATTTTCTGATTAAGTATATTCCCCCTCGTGACCATATTTGATCAAGGTTCAAGAGGATGACTCTGTGATCATAATAACACATGAACCTAATTGGATACTTGATTGGTATTGGAATGCTGTTTCTGGAAAGAATGTTTCACACCTGATTTGTGATTATCTAAGAGGAAGGTGCAAGCTTCGAATGGCTGGGGACTTGCATCATTATATGCGTCATTCTCATGTGAAATCAGATGGGCCAGTCCATGTTCACCATCTACTAGTAAATGGTTGTGGTGGAGCATTTTTACATCCTACCCATGTTTTCAGTAAATTTGAAAAATTCCAGGGAGTTTCCTATGAATGCAAGGCTGCATATCCATCCTTTGAAGATTCAAGCAGGGTATGTGGAATGTCAATAGTTGCTTATAATCCAATCTCTCTTGGTTATAATTTCCAAATTCATGTTGTGTGTCTGCTTTCTAGTACATTATAATATACCGTGTTTATGATTTGATGCAGATTGCATTAGGAAATATCCTAAAATTTCGAAAGAAGAACTGGCAGTTCGATTTCATTGGTGGCATTATATATTTTATATTGGTCTTTTCAATGTTCCCTCAGGTAAGTTACTCCAGTTCTTTGTTATTTCCAAAGTTTTGTAGTGGACCAAAATCAGACTTATATGAAGTTTATTATATCTTTGTTATTAAGTCCATTATTAAAACCAGGACAGATGGCAAAATTTTTTTGTATAACCAATTATAGGAGAGAGAAAATGTTAAGAAAACATTTGTAAGAACATGTGTCAGCCTACGATTGATGAATTTGATATCAAATATCTAATAAATCTTGGCTAAGGCTATTCCTTATGTAATTTCCTTCCAAGTTTAATTATTCCTTTTCCTATTCTTGTCTTTCTTTTGCTGTCTCCTGGTGTAAGCAGAGTCCAGCATATTACATATATAGTTTATGACTAGGTATAACTATTTTCTCTTGCTTCTTTTGTAGTGTAAGCTGAATCACATCCTGCAAGATGATTCATTTTCTGGTCAGTTGATGAGTTTCTTTGGCACTGTGTGGAATGGATTTATATACATCTTGGAGCACTCTTACGTGTCATTAGCGGGAGCTATAATACTGCTAATTTCAGCATTCTCTTTTGTTCCAACCAAACTGTCAAGGAAGAAACGAGCAATGATTGGAGTTCTTCATGTTTCTGCTCACCTTACTGCAGCACTGTTTCTTATGTTACTTCTGGAACTAGGTGTTGAAACATGTATACGGCATAAGCTACTGGCAACTTCAGGTATGGTTTATGCTTCTCTTGCTGGATGATTAGCATTTGTGGAATCTTTTGTACTGCCTAAATTTCAAGATAATACATAGATATGTATATATCTCAAGCCATTTCTGTTGCGCATTTGAATACTGCGTTCATCTATGGTAACTTGGATTTTGTGATATAGTTTTAATTTCAAGCCATGAATTGTGTTCCAGTAACTGATATCAGTACAATAGTTGAGAAAAAAAGAATTGATGGTTTGTAATTTCAAAGTAGGATCGTGCCTAGGTCATGATATTTGGATTATGATATGAGAAACATTTTTGTGTAAACCAGGTTATCACACCTTATATCAGTGGTATCGATCGGTGGAAAATGAGCACTTTCCAGATCCCACAGGTCTTCGAGCTAGAATTGAACAATGGACATTTGGACTTTATCCAGCATGCATCAAATATTTAATGTCAGCATTTGATATTCCAGAGGTAAGTCATTTGTCTTCCAGAAATATTATTACTCTTTTTATCCTCCATAAATTATATTGAAGTAGAAGATTTTCTCAGGTCATGGCTGTTACACGAAACAATATTTGCAAAAATGGAATGGAGTCGCTTTCCCGAGGGGGTGCTGTGATATATTATGCAACTGTCTTCCTTTATTTTTGGGTCTTCTCAACTCCTGTTGTTTCCTTAGTTTTTGGAAGCTACTTATACATTTGCATCAACTGGCTTCACATACACTTTGATGAAGCCTTCTCGTCTCTCCGGATAGCTAATTACAAGTCATTCACTCGATTTCACATTAAATCTGATGGTGATCTTGAAGTCTTCACTCTGGCTGTCGATAAGGTAAGAAGCCACTATTCACCTCCTTAATAGTAACAGAGTAACTTGGTCCTTGATTGCACCTTTCTTTATGTCTTCCTTTCTTCAGTGCTATATTCAAATATTCTTCCTTCCTTTCAAGACCGAACTCCATTATTCTGATAACTCTGTTTAAAATGCAAAGAAAAGAACTTGGCATACACTCTGTATTTGATGTGTGCTTGATGTTTTACTGTCTTTCTCCAATCTCCCAGCTCCTGAAGAAAATCACATTATAAGTAAATGGAAGACAAAGCTGTTGTATTCACTTCCCTTCTAGCTGAGTTTGATTGTAGATTTTCCTGGGTCTATAAAAAAACATGTTTTCTAAATGTAATTATCAAAAACTTATTATGAAGTATAGATAGTTGTATTTCCCTCCCTCCCTTCCCACATCTAATCAGAGGTTGCGGAACAATGTTATAATCATAGTGTATTATAAAACTTTAAATGTTTATTATCATAGTGTAGTTTTATGTTGGGTTGTTTTGGATCTGTATTATTACAGTAATAACACATTAAAAGTGCAGGTTCCAAAGGAGTGGAAGCTTGATGAGGATTGGGAGGGAGAGATGAAAGCGCAACAGATGAGCCATTTGAGAAGGTTTCCAAGCAAATGGAGGGCAGCTACTGCCCACCAGGATCCAATCCATACCGTTAAAATTGTGGACAGTTTTGTCATTGGACGAACAGATAAGAATGAGAATGTAACCCCAGCTAGCGATCCAGTTCAATGATCTGGTTCTCATACACTGTAACACTATTTAGGAAGCAGTTCAAAGAAATGAAAAAAGAAAAGAATATACTAGAGTGAAGAGTAGCTACTGCAACGTGAGATCAACACTATTTATAAATTGGCAGTATTGTCGAAATGAGCTTAGAACGGGTCGTGTGCGACTGTCCAATGGAAACCAACATTTGGTCCATTGGACTCAAGTCCATGGTAATTGGTATGTGAGCTAATCGGCTCACAGCCATTAATTGTTCTATTCTATGTCAAATATTATTGATGTACTTCCTCATATTCACCGTTGGGCATCCATCCCTTAATGTAGTACAATTTTGTATAGTACGATCACTAAGGATGAATGGATGATAAATTTTCAAGAGAGGATATGAAAGATACGATCACTAAGTTCCATTAGTCATTTATAATTTAGTAAGAATGATTGAATAAAACATTATAGAATAATACGAACAAATCTATATTTTTTTAAAAAAAATTAGAAATAAGGAAAAATTAAACTACATCCATGTTAAATTAGTTAAAATTATAAATTTTATAAATTTTATAAATTTTGTTGATTGATTGCTTATTATATTTTGATTTTTGAGTACACTTGCCAAACTAACGAAAAGCTATCATCACATAATGGTAAAGACTCAATTACAAATGAAATAAAGTGAGGTTGTAAGAAAAATCGCAAATTCTCATTCCTATCTATATTCTATATTTCATATCTTATCAATATCAAATGTCAAGGAATTGTAAGCCATAAAGCTTAAAATAGCATATGACCTAGATAAATGTTTTGTTCTCTAATTAACACTTTTTTTGGTACTCCCCATCCCCAACATTGGAACATTATATCAGTTGCCGTTACCATTTGACAGATACTCAATTTGCACTTTTTGATCATATATATTTGGAGTAAAACTTAATCCAGTTTTTTCTTATCTTTTCTTATTACATAATTGGTCTTTATGTTTTTATAATTTTTTTTTTATTTTTTTGGTCCAAACACTAAAAGTGGCATATCTCTTTTATTTCAAATTTAATTACGACGAGTTTGAAATTATGTATCAACAGTTCCAACTAGATAGAAAATGACTCGTCAAAAGTAACTCGTAGCTTTAAATTGTCGCATTTAGACTCGAAATAAGATATATATATATATATGACCAATTTTTGTTAGATTGATATAGTGAAACAATTGGCCCACTTTTTATTATGGATTTCCATTTTATTAATTATTATTTTATTAATTACTATTATAAATAAAATATATAATACATTATTAAACATTATTAAATTAAAATTTTATTTTTGTTTGTTGGCGGCTTCAATTGAACAGAAAAATGACTTATCAAAGGCAACACGTAGTTCCGAACTCATCACATTCAAACTTGAAACGAAAAATATATGACCACATTATATTTAACGTTGGGATCAAAAAGTGAAAAACTATGGAAATATGCATGTGGGGTCAATTTTGTAACCAAAAAAAAAAAAGATAAAGGGTTGAATTGAAATTCACTCCAAACATGTAGGACTAAAAGTACAATTTGACCTATGTTTATAAATTAAACAAACAATCTGTCTCGGATGAATATTTAAAAATAATTAATTAATATAATATATCACTAGAATGCATGGAGTCCCTACTTGAATTAAACTTCAGCCAAAAAGAAATTAGCCACACATAGGCATGGGAGGAGAAGAGATGAGATGAGATGATTCAAGGGGGTTTTATAATAAAAAAATCATCATCCTCTAATCCTAATCTGATCTTAATTCTATCTAATCGAGTTCAGTACACAATGTCTAATCTAAACTACACAATCTAGCTTAATTTGAGTTTTGAAATAACATCTGTTATTTCTAAGCCTGCCTAGGACATAAGTTTTAGCCACGCCAACTCATCATTAATTCAGCTAGGATAAATCTTCGATGCCAGTCGTGGGCAAACCTTAATTACTGCTGTTGAATTAAAATCTGAGACAGAGTCAGATTTTGTGGGCGATCTTGGTTGGATATCTTGATCTTCGGTATCCTATCTTCAACTTAAACAAAAGATAATCCAAAATGAATCTCGAGATTAAATATCCAATAATATTTAAATTCCAAATAATTATTTTTGAACAAATCTCCAATATAATACCAAGGGATAATCATAATTTAAACACAATATAATCAATAAATACCTCTAAATATTAACACCATGACATTTTTGTGACTAATATGTTGAATAATCAACTAATGATATTATTTTTTTCGGTTATACAAGAAGAAAAGAATTACTTATGTGACTAATATGTTGAATAATCAACTAATGATATTAAGTCACTAACAAAAAATATCCTATAGTTAATTTACAGTATCACATCATCAAATTAGTTTAATATATATTAAACTGACAAAAAAACTGTAATAGGTGAAAGATTTAAGTAGGGTTTTAGGGCATATAATAGTTTAGGTAATTACAATTTTTTTTGTAATTAATGAAACTTTTTCTTTTTAAAATTTATTTTAGTACAAGCCATTTTATAATTTAAAAACAAAAATATCATCGAAAATAAATGGTGTGTGTATTTTGACAAAATTTTTATTACCGTATACGTGGGTCTCACGCAACATTTGATTAGTCTGATGATTGGAGAAAAGTCTCGTAAGAAGTGCCTTTCAGTGTGCTCTTCACATCATCCCAGTTTTCAATTTGCCTCGACAAGGGAGCATTATGTATCTTAACCTGAAGGCTTTGCAGATCTCTGTATGGCACTCTAAGAAATTCTTGCACATCCTTCAGTTTCTGGGTCGGCAAGAATATAACATATATATAGGAAGATCATTATTGAATATTATTGATATGGATACGTAATAAAGTTGAAGCCATTAATTACCGTTTGGTTGTTGACAAGATCTTCGTAATAGAGAACAATGTGACGAGTGGTCTTAAAATACTCAATGGCTTTTGCAGCTGTCTCCTCTGTTTGCTTCAACTCTGCTATTAATGAGCTTGTGTTGATCCGTGGTTTGTACTTGGCAAGAATTTCAGCCTGCACATATATATAAATATATATACTTGTTTCTTTTTATGTATATATAAACGACATGCATGTATATATATATAGCTAGATTCACATGCAAGACAGAGATGAGGTGAGAGATTTAATTAGGAAGGGAATTAGAGATGAGAGATGACCTCGAATGGGGAATGCACGTGAGACTTGTGGGTTCCATTGAGTGGCTTGGCATCTTTGTCATAAGTATTTGCAAGCACAGACACCATTCTTCGCAGCAAGTTCCTTCTGAAAAGAAATATTGCACAAACTCTTCTTCTCTTCAAGTATTCCTCCACCTCTTTGTGATTCTCCATCAAACCCTGCACTTGAATAGTTGAATCCCCATTCATAGACTTAGACACAGAAATTTTCACTTTACACTACCATATAATCAAGCATAAAAAGAAAATGTATATATATCCACCTGATTGAGCATCCACTTGAAGCCAACAGCAGCAGAGCACTCATTCTTGGAAGCACTCGTAAACCAATCAAGATTGTACACTTTATCCATTGTGTCCGAAATGGAAGACATATTTTCCCTCCTTTTCCCCACAGAAAATACTTCTCCATTAGAGCTTACGTTAATGTGACTATTCAAGAATGTCTCAAACCATCCACTCCCAGATCTTTGCATCGAAATTATGACAAAATACCGAACAGGATTGCAACCACACTCCTCTCTGCCCCCCATTCATTCAACGTTAATCAAATATTCAACATTTTACAATAATCTGATCAATACAACTGAAGCCACATGATGATTCTTCGATACTAAAAAGATTACACTTTACCTGCTAAAGGTTTTGGGTCGTGGATAATGCAAGTATGGGACTTCAGATTCTTCGATACTAAAAAGATTACACTTCCGTACTTTCACCCCATTATTGATTGAAAGTAACTTGCTACTTGTGCGAATAGTAATTTGCCCTACACAAAGGGAAAATATGTATACTCCACTCAACGCAGCGATGATTAAAGCTACTAACCTCAATGCTAATGGAGACTTCTTAATAGATTTTATGTCCAATAATGTGTCCTGTCATGGAAGAGTGTTACGAGATATGTCATAATTCTTAATGAAAGAGAAAAGCAGGGTCATTGGAATATGATAACACAAGATAGAAGAAAGGCAATATGATTATAGAGATCAGGGGACTTACTTTGTCTTCCATTTACAGTAAGGATCTAAAGAAAAAAGGTAAGAAAAAGAGAGAGATTGTATTGAAGAGAGTTGGATTTGATTTTAGAGTTTGAGAGATATATGGCGAAAGAAAAGGTCAGAGCAGTGGCTTACTCTGGAAAATTTCACATCAGTTTTGCAGCTGTAGTAGTAATGTATTAGTCAGTGCAATGCACAAACTTTTGGACATAGTTGTTACTTGTTACGACTTGCAAGGTTTTGACCAATTAATTGTATTAGAACTTAGAAAAATTCCCACAAAGTACGTGGAAAAATTATCTAAGTAGTCATTGAAAGACCCGATTTTCGCCTCTCCTCCAGGAATCAGGATTGTATCAGAAGATACTGAAATGTAGGATGAAATCAGGTGGTGAATGGTAGTACAACCTAGTCAAGTTATATCTATACACACACATAAACACAGCCTACTGCAATATTAAATTAAATCGACGTTACAACCTAGTCACGTTAGATCTACATTTGTTGTTTAATGCCATATTGAAAGGTAGGCTGAATCAGTGAACACATCGAAATACCTTCTGATCATTCCAACCCAGTTTTCCTACATGAAGAACGCACTTCCCATGAGGCTAAGAAACACATCAAATTAATATTATTGATGACCACCAAAGGATAAAACTGTTTGATGGCCAAAAAAAAAAAGGATAAAACTGTTTGCTTATTTACCTTTATATTCACACAAAACAATCGACCAAACACAGTATTAGAAAGTCATAATTTCTTGCAAACTATAAAAGTCAAAATGGGAAAGATCAGAATTCAGAGAAGGAATGAAAAATCAATATATATACAAATTCTTGTAATATTTCTGTTTCCTATTATGTACAAAGGACTCTAATTAATAATTACAACCCCTTCCCCCAATTAGAGGAAAAATGGGGCACGGAATGGAAACTGTACAAGTTAATTAGAAGGCTTGCGGCTATCTTTTCACACAGATTTTCCGGCATCACCACATATTAACATCTGGAAGCTTCATTAAACATGTTGATCAAGTTGAACACCCATGATATATGAATCTCCCACGCACGTGGCAGACAAAAACTACGCCTGAACTCCTAGCTTTTGCACATCTATTTACTTTGTTCTTCCGGTCTAGCTGAAACACCTCTACTATGAGCTTTTATTTTCTCTATGAACTCTAATGTCTCTTTATAAGAAGGATCTGAGCGGCTCACTGGTTTGCAAGAATTAATATGATCCGTTGATTCCAAAACCTGTTTCCAGAATTCAGATAAATTTAAGTTAGGTAAAGAAGCTAATTTAGAGCAATACCAAAACGAGAGTAACACACAAGATGATGTCATCCATATCAGCCATCAGACACAGTGATGCAATTTCACAATTGGGGAGATTAAATAATAAGTAATTGATTTCTTCCTTTCTTGTTGCATGTCATGATGAACTCTAGGAAATTCCTCAGGTTTTTGAAGTAAAAAAAATTTTATGGTATAAGATGGAGATTTTCTAAATGAGTTACACATAGATACTTGAAGATGTGAGATATGCAAATGTAAATCTATCGACTTGCTTCAAAACGAGCACAGCATGTCAACTTTGTCCACCCCTACAAGTCAATTTAATTGTATAGCTGTAACATCAAGAGCGACCGAAATAACTCAATTAAATAGGGGAAAACCATGTGTGATGAGATTAGAAAGCTATTTTCTAAGACTTCTTTGGGCATAGTGTTGAAGGAACAACTAAGAATAAAGGGAACTGAACCGAATTGAATTATTTTAATAATTTCCACAGAATACAGAATACTACATTCTTTGTGCAACACAATGCAGTCTAAGCCATGCGCAGAACAGCGGAGAGCATCTCACTGCCAGCATGCAAGCAACTAGGATGGAAGTACGAAGCTATGCAGCAGACAAGTGCAATAAGAAATCACTCCTACAATAGTCTGTTAGGAAGTTTTGGTTGAGAAAAAGCACATTTTGATGTTAAGAAGGTTATAGAGTAAGTTACAGCAGCATTGCCAAGAATTCCTTTATTCTATTATTCTATAAAGGAGAAAATTGACTTAGTCAAATTTATGTTTTTTCTTTAACTCATTTTCTTATATTGTCAAGTGAGAAAAGATTTCACAATATACTTACCACAAGTTCACCAAATCCAGGATATGCCGATTCTATTGGTACAATTTCCATTCTTAAGGCCCATCCACCATAACCTTCAACTATTGGAGTTACTTTGGTCTGCAAAATTATAACTGACTAAATAATCACAAAAATTGATAGGCAGAGATAGAATTTAAAACTTAACTGCTGACTACCTCACAAAAACTGAGAATCTCAAGCATCCTTTTCTTATGAAGGTGACGGATATAGTCATTAAGCTCTATTAATCTTGAAGACCCACTTTTCAGCTCCCCTATCTATAAAGAATTATAATACAATTGTTAAAAATCTCTTCCATATACAGAAATTAATAGGAAAAAATCTAGATTGTTAAATTCAACATATACTGTTGTACGCAAGCAGGAAACATCAGGTACTAACCGTAGGAGCAGGGCGAAGTACAAGGCCCATTTTTAAAGGCATATCTGCAAGTTTGCTACCAAAATGTGGGCAGCTATAGAAAATCTAAAACCAACATATAGAAGCATCAGAAAAAAGAATGAACTGCAAGGAGATTTATCATTTAAAAAAAAATTGAACAAAACGTACAATTCCTAAGGTATTATTCACAAGGTTGTCCAAATTGTCCTCCTTTGCTTTATAAAGAATTTGCTTCACAACCAGGCCACCCAAACTGCAAACAATGGAAAACCATCGTTAAGCAAGCAGAAAAAGATACAGAGGTTATGCTTGATTCATTAAACAGATGACTTGGTCTAGTTGCTCAATACTTTTGATATATGCAACTAAAAACAAAACGTGAAAATAAATAAATAAAGCAATTTAGGGAAGTCTATATCTACAAGACGAAATAGTGGTATAAACAAAATAGAACAACATTAACCAGCCTCACTGCCAAATATCTAGGAATGTATAAATGAAGCTATTGAAGAATATCCACCTCTTCATGCATTTTCACAGTTCTATCTATTCACAATTAATTACAAAACTATTTAATTGCACTTTCAATAAATAATCCCATGAAGCAAGAATCACTTGCACAGTCAAAATATGCATCATGATCAAGAAATATGAAGAATAATTGAACAAGTGCCAAGAAGTCAACATGCTAGTGCATGCATCATGCGTGCAATATGAACAACGGGAGCTTCAGCAACATTACTAACCTGTGAGTCACAAAGACAACAGGACGATCCCCAATTCCTGCAGCAACAAGTTTGTCCAACAGCATAGAACTAACTTCCTGATTAATTCAGTTAACCAAAGTGTAAAGAATGCAAATTGTAATTGAAACAAAGTAGTGAGCAGGTTAAAAAGCAGCCAATGTAGGATAGAAATATGAAGCCAGCCTACTGAATATATACTGCAGTAGAAAATAGGGCTGGGATTTGACTTTTGGAGAACAGGCAGAGGAAGTAATGCAAAGAAGGTTTTAGCCATAAAAGGTAATTGTTCCAAAAGGCACAGCAATTTTATGGGTAAGACTTAAACGGAAGAACACTACTAGGGTAGTGAAAAAGAAGGAAGGAATTTAGAGCACTGTAATATGCCTATCATCTGGCAATAGAAGCACCCCAAAAAAGGAAAAACTCAAATGCAGTGACAAAAAGATGGATGAAGAACAAGACTTGCTAGCAATCCTTCCACTCAGGTTCACAAGAACCAAGCTCAGATCATGACATGAAAAAATAACATACCAGTGGACACAATAAAACTACTAACTTATAGGAGTGATGACCCCCATAACCTGCAACCACACTTTTGGCTGGGGCAGTACAGAAAGATGCTTAAAGTAGGCTGGGTGAATGGCTTTCTACTTTTGGCTGGGGCAAAGAAAAAGTAGCAGTTGATGATGGACTTAAGCCAGCTGCAAATCCAGGGCCTGGTGCAACAGAAAAGACAGATGTTTTGCAAGGAGAAAGAAAAAGACAGCTGAGCTGGACACTAATGGGAGGAATGAGGAGCAAGGGTAACAATCTGTGACATCTGAGGTTGTGAAGGGCAGGGAGTGAGTATTGTGAATGGATATTTACATGTCAGTTGCTTGGGTTGGAGGTAGGAAAGTGATAGAACCCCAGAATCTAGGATTCAAGAGAGAGGGACTCAAGGAGGAGAATCTCCATACTTGAGAGGGAGAGAAACAGTTTCTGAAATATCATATCATTCACAATGTATCATCAACTTACAATACACATATATATAGACTTCCTAATAACTACCCTCTAATAACTACCACACATAATAACTGCCCAACATAAAAATAACATAATAATAATAATACTTCAGAATCAGAACTTACTAACAATTACATATATTATTCCTAATAATAATATATAAAATACTGGTATGCTAACAGAAAGAACTGGGAACTTGGTAGGGAGAGTCCGGGCCTTAAAAAAGCTAGTCTATCTTTTGTTACTGTTTGAGAGCATTTTATAGCTATTCCTCTATCAATTCCCTGTTCCACATGAGGAATTTATATTGAAATTATAGAGTTTCCTATCAAAATGCAAATGCACATCTGCAATAAAATTAAAAAGATAATTTTCTATAACCCCAACAAAGCTCATATAAACATGCAAGAAAAAAAAATTCCAACCTGTAGAGGCAGGCTAGCTCCAGACCACTGTGTGAGATTAGTCTGCATAAAGAATTTATTTGAAAATTAAGCATTGATCAAGGCGATCCCATCACAAGAAATGCTCAACAAAATCAATGAGAGGGAACTAAAATACAGGAAACAAGATTTATAAGGAAACATTTTCATAATCTTAGAAAAATGGACCTTATATTTAAGGGTAAACATGCGAGCCTCAGGTAATTCAGTAGAAAGCCATTCACCAGGCCAGAAAGTTCCAAGTTTTCCCGCCTCCTGATCAATCTTCTCCACCAAGGCAGACTGAGTTGAGGGTTCGTCATCAGCTATGCGCCAACTTTTGTAAGGCCCACCACGGAGGCCATGGACAAAAACAACATCTATTGAAGGTAACTTTGCAGCTGGGATATTTTCAGATGACCCTTGCTGGGATACTCTACTCAGGTGTTCAGTTGGAATCCGGTTATCAAGAGGAGTAGCCGCAGACTTGTCTTCTGATAAAGTAGAGTTTTGATCTGTTTCTCTGGAACACTTCCAGACAGGAAGATGAGGATTTATCAAGAATATCATGTCATCAAAACGAGGGCACGTGTTCTTGTTAGTTATACCACCAGTGTCAGATGGGTTTCTGCTTCTAGAGTTCTCATTAAACTTGGAATTGCAAAATACGTTTAGAAGTGTTGCCCTGGCATAACTTTGCATTTTAGGGTCGTGACAACCAGAAATCTTCCCATTAGCACAATCATCAAGCCATTTACACCAAGTTTCATCTGCTATGATGACCTTCTGAACTTTGGGGAGAAGTGACAGGATAGTCAACAGCCGAGCTGCATGCCTGCGGATATGAGCTGTTGGGGGAACTCGGACACTCGATGGATCATTTTTATCAGATAAATATGGTTCCTCATCAACATCTGGAAACTGCTCCTGCCACTCGTTGACTCTAGATGCATCATATGCTTCATTAGCAGCTAACTTCTCATAATCATCGCTTAACAAAAACCGCCTTAGCAAACACAGAATACCAAAATCAACAATCATGTCTTGGTGGTGAGAGTCTTCAGCACAAACCTCAGTTAATGCTTTAATTCCTTTCAGGGTTGACAAAGCAGAATCTGCGGCATCTAATTTTGACTGGCTATCTTTCTTCAGTTTTTTAAATAGTCCCACAAAAGGATCCAGAGAAAGAAAATCAGCCAGTGGTAATGCTTCAAGTGGATAAGAAGTTATTGGCCCCACTTGCTTAGCTGCTAGATTAACAACAGCACTAGCTAACTGATTTGCAACTAGCGCAGCAGAAGCAACATTTGCATTATTGATCATAGTCTGCAAAATTTGGTTATCTTCATAAATTAAGTGAATAATTCCGATTGCTAAGAAATAAAAAGCACATTAAATTATTGACAGAGTTGCAGCGACAAAACTGGATAACTACATGAACTGTCATTTTGACCACTTTGCTCATCTGAAACAAACAGGAAGAAAATTATATGCATACCTTTACTTTATCATTTTGGGGCAAACTAGTCCCTTTAACAAGTGATTTCTTGATTGAGTTTTGCACTTCAGTGAGCAACATGACCAACCATCCTTGGGAAATAGGTACAGATGATGGCCCATAGTCTTCAAGGATCCGAGAGAGAATCTTTATGGCTGAAGATCGCAAAGCATCAGAGGAAAATTTTCCAAAAACCCAGGGAAGAAGAATACCTGACCACTTCTGGCTCTCTTGAAGAGATAAATGCATTTCTCCTGCGCAAAGAAGTTCTAAGGCCTTTGCTGTTGCTTCTTGTACCTGTGCATGCTTCGTTGTCCGCTTGGCAATGTTTCTCATCATGTTAAGACCCTTCTCCATCACTATGTTCTTTGCTCCAGGACTTCTCTCAACAGATAACAGAAATGCGGACAAAGCCACCTGAGCCAATGAAATGTCTTGATTCTTACTTGCTTCAGATGCAGTAGAAAGAAGACTGAAGCTCCAATCAGAAACAGAATCATTCAAAGGTGTTTTTCCATCTTTTAATAGTAATTGTGCCACCAGACTGGCATGCCATTTTACAGACCTCTCAGGTGCCATCAAAGCAGACATGATAGCATATCCCTCTTGATCCAGTTCCTGAATATGAGATCTATTCAACTGTGATGCCATCGCCCAATTTGCCAATGCCCATGTGGCAAAAGGAACAGCAACATGTTCGAAGTGCAAATCATCCCAGAGTCCGGGGACAACAGCAGAAGGCATATCTGCTTGTCCAAGCATATTATCATGATTATTTAGTACCAAAGTAGCTTTTGGAGCATCATTCTTTACTGGCTCTGCGTGACTAGAATCAGAGTTATCCAACTTCTTTAACCAACTGGTCCTTGAAACCCCTAATACTGCGGTACCTTCGAGTATTTTCATCCCAATTCCTTTCCTTCCTATTCCACCATCATCGCTTCCACTTGGCTCATCCAAGTGCAAACAACCTTCCTCAACAACTTGTAAAGCTGCAGCAATATCTCTTGTTTCAGCATTTCCAGGCAATGACGGCTTGAAAGATACCATTTCCACATTGTCGCAGCTGGAAGTAACAATATCCATAATGGCCGCCACCAGCATGCTCCTACCTTTGGAAGAATCAGAAATATCAAATGAACTACGTCTTGAATGCTGCTACGACCCAAAAAAAAAAAATCATCATGTCGCTAATGTCAAAACCAGAACAGAAGCATCAACATTAACATTCTTGAGTTTCGCATTAGTCTAATAAATCTACTGTAACCAGAGCACAAAGAATACAACATAATGATCAGATTATGTCACCCACCTACGAACAACTAGCATCCTTATGCCAAGGTAGAGACATATTACAATACATAAAGGACAGTAATTAACCCTTATAAGTGCCCAGAGCAATACACATAACAGTTTAGGATAAACTCCAGCCAAACGTGCTTTGAAAACATCAATTGATAGATAGCTCAGTTTGCAAAATCCAATTCTAAATTACGATTTCAAGCTTGACAACTAACACGAAGATTTCGATTCAAACACATAACCAGGACAGAAAGCTATACCTTCTTAGATCGCCGAGGATGACAGGAAAAAATAAACCTTAGAAGATTTGGAATGGCATGAGGCCGCCCAAGAACAGCAGCAGATACATTCGGATCCGCAATCAAGTAAGCAAGCGCTCTCGCAGATTCCGCCTGAGTGCCACCTCCATCCTTGACAACGGCCACCGATTCAAGCAACCAATCCACGACGGCACCGCCACCAGCGCCGACGATGGCAGCCCTGCGGCCAGAATTTGCGGCGGCGATGTCAGCAAGCAACGCCGCAACACGAATCTCGAAACCAGAACGAACCTCATGGTTGGCCGAAGAAAGCACCGATGTCAATGACTGCCAGAGGATGGAAGCAGCAGCACCGGTTCGTTTGACGTGATTGAAAACCGCGTTTAGGGAGTCGCCGGACTTGTGTATTGCGTGTTCTACGCCGTCATAGAGAGGATTAAAGGCTTTATCATCGGATTGCCGTTGATTGTGGTAATCGGAAGAGAGGAAGGCTGCGGAGGCAAGAACAGCGGATACCACAGTGGCAGAGATAGCAATTACGGAACTGCGCGAGAAAGATGAGGCTGGAAGAGGAGAGAGGGAATCCGGAAGATGATGATCGAGAACTGGAGGCGGCACAGTTTGGGCATTGTCAACATTATAAGGTAGTTTAATGGGCTTTTGGGATGAAGATGAAGAAGAAGAAGAAGAAGAAGAAGCAGAAGCAGAGATGTAGCGAGAATGCGGGAAGCGAAGATATCGTCGGCTTGTACAACAAAAACGATGCATTATTTCGTTTTAGCAAATATCATTGTAAATTGTAATTTATCCGTGTTTAATAATGCATTTGCTATGAGCTATTAGAAGTAAAAAGAAAAGAAAGGAAAAAAAAAAAAAAAAAAA
>QANZ01044457.1:419926-444342 GCA_003254925.1 Chamaecrista fasciculata
AAACTGGAATGTTTGGAAGAGTTTTGGGACATTTTACAATTTTATTTTGAGGATTTGGGACTAAAATGAATGAAGATGATGAAAAAGAGGGGAAATTGAGAATAATGAGATAAAAATATAACTCAGGGACCCATTTGAATTTTGAATGAAATATTTTTTTTATTGTTAATGCTGATGTGGCACGCACAGTTGGCTTTTCTTTTTTTTTTTTAAGTTTTCCAACTGCTGACGTGGCACGTCACGTCAGCAGTTAACGGCTTCGGGGACCAATTTGACTAACGTTAGTAAAATTCAGGGACCTATTTGTCAATTTCCATAAATCAGGGATCAATCTGTCAGTGACCCAATAATCCGAAGACCAATTTGGGAGTTTACTCGCTTATAAATTAAAACTCCTCCACTCCACAAAATGGAAATTGAGGGTTACATAATTCCAATACTTGGGATAAGTTGCAAGTAAAAACCTAACAATGCTACCTACTTCTTAATTATAGGTTTGACAAAACAGGACGAAGCACGTCATTTTACCTTACCCACCCAAATATTTGGACGTGTCATAAAACGTACTGCACAACCAACATCACATGCCAAAATACTTTACATATAATTATATATCCACCATTAATATTTACTAATTCATAACTTTCAACATTATCATCATTACCATTCACTATATATTGTCTTTCTCACATGTCATTCCATATTTCCATCTTTAATTTCATCTTGTAATTAGTGCTTTGGTATATATATAATTGACAACTTATATTATATATAGTGTACAAATTGGATAACCAATAACTGGAAGGTGAAGCCCTCCTACAGTTATATAAATTGTAATAATCGCCAAACGGAGTCAGCTGTAATTAATTATAGCTCGATGACTAAATTAGGGAATTGATTAGCCGACCACCATTCAGTAAATATATATTGAGGTATTCCATGGATTTGACAATGCAAAGCTTGAATTTTAGGAGGTACAATGGCGGATTTATAAATAAACAATTTATTTTTTTAAGCACACGTGATTGCCACCAATTTTATTTTATTTTATTTTTACATATAAGAATGAACACGAACATGTTGCTTAAACCCATCCAGGCATCCATGTATGAAAAATAATAATAGAAAAAAAAAACTATTCAATTCAGTCATTCCCATACTTAGCCTGTTCAACGTGCAAGCAAAATCATGATTAATTAATAAATTAAGCCAAGTAATATTTGGCTGCCGAACTAGCTCAAAGCATGCTGCATCTATATATATCTCTCTGATTTCTCATTGCGTGTGCAACGAGACAAGCTACAGTTTAATTACATGTTAACGTACGTAACTACGTCAAACCCATATTGCAGCATCTCTATCCACTCTCAGACGAAGTCTAGAACTAGGAATATAATGACAATGTACGGATATCATTGTTATTTTTAAAATCTTTTTATTGTTCATACGCAATATCTTATTTCTATTTGAATTCCACAAAAATATCAATTTTACTATATGTATCCCATATAGATCAATTGATATTTCAAAGATTCAAGATGCCCAAATAATAAAAATTTGAATATTTTATATCAAATACTCAATATTTAATATCTGATAATAATAATAATAATATACTTTAATATACCTTAATATGTATTATATATAATATACTGATATATTACTTTAATTAGTTTAAATAATATATATTACATTATATGAAAATATCGTATATTGGATATTAATTCTATTCATCCATTGATATCACACAAATATAGAATACAATATATATATATATATATATCCTATTTCAATGTTTGCACCTATAGCTGCTCAATATATTATGTATAGTTGTATACTACTGCTGTTCAAATCTTATATGATATCTAATATAATATTCATCAAATATCAATTTTTTTTAGCAAATACCACAAGATATATATATACAAAATGCTCAAATACTTATGTGAGACAGTTCAACAAGGACCAAATTGAACCTATAGTAGTGTTTATCCAGTTTGAGAAGACATGTCAGATTATGAGTATGTCACCATCGATCCCTTATATATAATCACGGTATGAATGCATCAAATTAAATACAACGCAATAGTCTTGCCTTGGGGTTGCAATAAATTAAAACAAGAAGAGATATGCATGGCCATTAATTGTTCACGATTAATCGACGTAACATCCTATTTGGTTCGCTAGAATTTGGAATATTCAACGCGGAGTGACTTTGTCATGTTTACTTACTCTATCATGAACTGCCCGGAAGGACTAATTTGGATTTTGGACTTATTCTACATGTTTACTTTTCTGACTCTTACTCATTAAGATTCTGTCATGACACTAACCCTTCCCATTTATGCATGTGTCTCACCGTACATCACATATCCCGGCCACTCACTATAAATAGGGTACTGATCAGCAGAGGAATATCTAACCATATCAAATTATTAGTCATTACCAAAGCCCAAAGCAAAAGTTTATACGACACATACCACTTTGTTGAGAACTTCCCTAATTAGCTTGCCCAATTAATAACGGCATCAATAGCTAGCTACATACCTTGTTACCAATATTTGCAACTTCATATTTTCGATCTTTAATATATTCCCTCTTTTACGAAAAAAAAAACATTCCTTTCATTTGCTTTCTATATTAGTTCCATATAATATATAGTACTATATATATACATATAAATTATATATGGAGAGAACCAAGTCATCCCTTTTGCAAATTCAGCCTCCAACCTACGGAAACTTAATCACCATCCTCAGCATCGATGGGGGTGGTATTAGAGGCATCATTCCCGCTACCATTCTTGAATTCCTCGAATCTCAACTCCAGGTATATATATAATTAATATTGATAACATATATATATATATATGTACACACACACACGCACGCGCGTAGTTGCTGGGGTTCTCATTCACTCTATTATATATAGTTTATAAACAAGCATGAATGTGAATATGATCATATATATATATATATAGAGAGAGAGAGAGAGAGAGAGAGAGAGATCATTTTATGTAAAATAGTTTTATTGTGTATTTGAGAGAGAGAGAACTTATTTTTTAGTCCACAAAGTTATCCTATAACTACAATTTTTTTTGGTAACACCTATAACTACAATTTAATCGTTAGATATTAAAAGTACTATTTTTATCTTTATTTTATTTTACAAATATCAACTATTTAACTCTCAAGATATAGAACGATTCATTTGAAGGGCCAAATAATTAAATTATGTAAAAATTTTAAAGATCAAACTCTATATTTTTAATAGTTAGAAACTAAATTGCAGTTTTATTTTAGGGCAAACTCTTGAGATGAAGAAAGTAAATTTTCTCCATATATATATACCAGACGTGTTCATCATATATAGAATATAAGATAAATTACACTTTGTACCTTGTAGTTTGATCATATTTCACTTTGGTACCATGTGGCATTCTCCATTAACACTTCGGTACTCTTTGGAGTTATTTTTTAATTTTAACCATAACAAATTTTGCAAAAATTACATATTGACTCCAAAATTTTTTGCAAAATTTGTTATAGTTAAAATTACAAAATAGCTCCAAAAGGTACAAAAGTGTTAATGGAGAATACCATAGGGTACCAAAGTATCATTTTTTAAACCATAGGGTACCAAAGTATAATTTACTCTAGAATATATATGGGTTAATCTATGATACAAAGTGGGTATTGCATGCAACTAGTGATGTAGCTCCATACACAATTTCGATGGATTTAAAAAGTTTTTTTTCAACATTAAATTATTTAAAAAAAAATAGATTATTCCACATCGCAATTATATACAATTCTATACGTACCCCACTTTGCATGTTAGAATTTCTGTCTATATTAATCTTCCAAATCTGGACGTGCAGGAACTGGATGGTGGAGAAGCAAGACTGGCAGATTATTTCGACGTGATTGCAGGAACAAGCACAGGGGGTCTTGTAACCGCCATGCTAACTGCTCCCAACGAAAAAAAACGACCACTTTTCGCCGCTAAGGATATCAAGCCCTTCTTTCTCGAGCACTGTCCTAAGATATTCCCACAAAAGTACATACGCTCACACATGTATATATTGATCGATATGATATATATCTGGCTGATAATAATAAATTAATAATAATAATAATGTGAGTGTGTGTAGAGTCTGGTTTGGAGCAATAGGGAAGTTGTTCAGATCAATAGGAGGACCCAAATACGACGGGGAATACCTTCACTGGGTGGTGCGCGAGAAGCTAGGAGAAACTCGTTTGCACGAGACACTCACCAATGTTGTCATTCCTACGTTTGACTTGAAAGCCATGCAGCCAATCATATTCTCATCCTATCAGATAAAGAGCTCCACTTGCAATTGCTTGGACGCTCGACTCTCTGACATATGCATTGCCACTTCAGCTGCACCAACCTATCTTCCTGCCTATCACTTCAAGAACCAAGATCCTGATGATGCCAACCTCCACGAATTCAACCTCATTGATGGCGGTGTTGCTGCAAATAACCCCGTATGTATTGTCGTCTTTAATTAATTATACTTATATATGAGTTCCTCGTGTTTTTTTCTTACCAATTTCGCCTGCCTCCCCTAATTAATGTAACTTGTTTTTTCTAGACTTTAGTGGCCGTGAACCAAGTAACAAGGCAGGTGATCAATGAAGATCCAGATTTCTTTCCGATAAAGCCCATGGATTATGGTCGCTTCCTCATCATCTCAATAGGCACTGGCACACCCAGAAATGAGCAGAAATTGAATGCACCAATGGCTGCTAAATGGGGACTATTGGACTGGTTAGCCCACAGTGGTTCCACTCCTTTAATCGATTGTTTCACTCAATCCAGTGCTGATCTTGTTGATTTCCATCTAGCCACCGTCACTCAGGCTCTTCATTCCGAAAAAAATTACCTCCGGATACAGGTACATATATATAATGACTCTCACGTCAAAGAGATTACTCGGTGTAACACACTTTATATATAAAGTTTTTAATTTTTCAACTACCTCAACAATTAATTTTTAGAGTGTGATATGATTTCAAATACTTGTGCTTGATATATACAACATATACATATATAATACTAACTATATTATATCTCTACGTTCTACGCGCGAATGTATATATAGACATACGTACACATTAATTATCTAGCAGACAGAAAAATAAAAATGAAGTGACATTTTTACTTAATTTTCACGAAAATTGAATGATTCAACATAATGGTCACAAAACGCAGGATGATACGTTGACCGGCACCGTTGCTTCGGTTGATATTGCTACAAGTGAGAATTTGGAAAGGCTGAGCGAAATTGGACAGAAACTTCTGAAGAAACCAGTGTCTAGAGTCAACTTAGAGACCGGTCTGTTTGAACCCATTCAAAATGGCGGGACCAATCAGGATGCTCTCAAAAAGTAAGATTGATTTATTAATATCTTGAATTTATCCTATTTTTTTTTAAATACAAGTAGAAGAAAACAACAGAACAAAATCATTTTTTTAATTATATATAAACATACATAAGTCTGTTTTTAATCAAAATATTTATTTTTGCAGGTTCGCAGAAATTCTTTCCCAAGAAAGGAGGCTAAGAGAAATGAAATCCCCACACACCAACAAGGCAAGGAGGACTGATGACTTCTTCGTCCAGTCTCCGCGCATGCATTAGCTCGGCTGCCATCAGATTACGTTTCATTTTTCTTTTATAAAATTAGTCAAACCTCATTCAATTCGTTCGTTATTTTGTATTTTTAATTCAATAAGTTAATTTTAACTCCTATGAAGTGAAGAAAAAAGAAACAAGTCCCCCTTCTGATTCCATGTAATGATTGTCTTCCAATAATAATAATGAAATATATATTTGTTATAATTTTTTTACGGACTGATTATGCAAAAATATATATATATATANTAATATATAAAGAAAAAATAGGTCATATTCTATTTTGATCCCTAATACTTATCTAAAATTTCATTTTGGTCCCTAATATTTTTTATCCTGCTTTGTTATTTAATCTTTTGATGTTTTCTAAAAGTTTTATAGTTGGCCGATAACAATTGAATGCAACTATTTCTCTCTCTTTTGCTAATGATTCTAATTGGGTAAAGAAAAAACTCATCAAATTTAATACGCAACTCTAATTTTATTGCGTTCGGGTTTATAACGAGAGAGATATGACATATTCAATAATTATGGATCAATTATAAAATTTTTATGAAATATTAAAGACTAAAACAACACAACAAAAAAAATATTAAGAATCAAAAAGAAACTTTAAAAGACATAAAAGACCAAAATAAATTTTTGGCCAAAAAAATATAACGGTCGCCAAACCAAAATTCCTGGCTCCGCCCTTGGTGGGTTTGAAAAGAAAGAAAACAGAGATATCAGAGAAGTAAAAAGAGATTAAAGCTGAGGTGAAAGCTTTGTCAAATCTGAGGAAGAAGGAGGCTTTGGTGGATTTGGAATGGAGGAGGATGAAACTAGTTGAAAGGTAGAGATGAAGCTAGATGAGGAGAAAGGTAGAAGAAAGAGTATGGTGGAAACGAAAGCTGAGATGAAAGCTTTTGGTAGAGGAGATCAGTGGACTCTCATCGGACTTTTTGAAATTAGTCATGTTAATTTACTCTTTACTAATAAATACTAATGGTGCAACGTATATGTATTTAGGATCACATAGAAGACTTGTCACCGCACCCTGTCGAAGGAGTTACAGAGTCGGTACATGACTTTTCACATTATCTAGAGTCTCCAAAGTCCAAATAGTGAAGGAGGGAGGAAAATAAACTTATATATTAATTTAGTTAAAGGGTCATTTTGGTCCTAAATATATGCCTTAATGTTCATTTTGATTCATTATGTTTCTAAATGTTCAAATTAGTCCTAAATGTTGACAAAATATTTCATTTTGGTCATAGACTATTGAATATGGTTTGTTTCAAGTTCAAACATGATGAGCTTAGAGCTACATATTGTTCTCGAATAATACTTTTTCTATCTGATTGAAATTGAAATCTTTAATAAATGAGGTCAAAACGGTCATAAAAGTAGGCCGCTCGTTTCATGTTCAAATAAGTAAAGTTTATTATATATCTCTCGATTCAAATTCAAATGCTACGAGTTCAAAGCTATGAGTTCCTCTTAACAAGTACTTTGAACTTATTACGAGAGACGAGAGAAATATGACAAAATTTAATAGTTTTGGACCAAAATGAAACATTGTGCCAACACTTATGACCAAAATGGATTATATTGTCAACATTTAGAACCAATTTGAACATGTTTATTTAAATATAATGGACCAAAATGAACATTAAAACATACACTTAAGATCAAAATAACCCTTTGAGCTATTAATTTTCTAAAGAAGTTGAGAGAAAAAGTGCAAATCTTACAAAATTTCTTCACTTTAATTAAATTTCCACTGCAAGTCTGCAACAACCACGTCGTGTCTGTTTAGTCTTAGCTTTTCTTGTCCCCACTCTCCCATATTCCAGCTTGCACAATGGGGCACACTAGTGACTCATTTATGTAGGGTTTTCTCGATCGGATCCGCTAGAGTTTTTTTCCATGTATTTTTTGTGGAGTTAGAGTAAAAATATAAATTTTATGAAATAAAAATATATAAAAATCAAATTTTCTCTTTCTCTCTCTTCTTTTCTCTTCTTTTCTCTCTCATACTCTTGTAGAAAAAAAACTTTAGAGAATCCATTTCCATAATTCTGATGGTAAGTGTAACGATACAATGACCGTACGATACACTCGCGTGAGATCGTCAATATCCCATTGGTCTAGTGGCCACTATAACTAGGCTTTGAGATAAAAATATTTTGAAAATTTATATTTTATTTTTTATTTTTCTTAATCATCACAATTAGAAAGTATTTATTTGTTAACAAAAATTTAAAAAGTATTTATAATCAAATACTATATATAATTAATCATTTTTATAAAACATTACGTACAAATCTCTTACTAATAGTAATAGCTACAACGTAACAGCCAAATTTCCACAATTCCGAGATGTCATCACAATCAATCATGGGCATAGAATAGCAAAATGGACCTTTGATGTTGATGTATATAGCATTACACAAAAAGAGCAAAAAAATCTCAAGGATTTAGAAAATAAAATTGGTCTTTTTACTAAGATATAATTAGATATTTAGTTGTACTCAAGAAATTAATGACAATTTATCAGATACAAAACCTAATAATACGAAAAAAAAACCTAATTCGAAAGAGAATATAATATCATAACTATTTGGCACAAAACCTAATAATACAGCATAGTAAAAAGATATCATTTTTACAACAAATATTTGATGTAGTTGTTGGTGAGCTATTCTTGTAATCAATTATAATAATTGAAATTATTATTTTTGAAAAATTATTATATCGCCTTTCCATATAGAGATGAACAAAACCTGGCCAAGTAAAAAGATAACGTAACTATTTGGCACAAAACCTAATAATACAACATAGTAAAAAAATATTATTTTTACCAGCAAATATTTGATGTAGTGGTTGGTGAGCTATTCTTGTAATCAATTATAATAATTGAAATTATTAGTTTTGAAAAATTATTATATCGCCTTCCATATAGAGATGAACAAAACCTGGCCAAGCCAACCCGATCACTTCGGGCGGGATCTCGGGTCTAGCACTTAAGTAGACCCGGCACAACCCAGGGTATACTCATTATTTTTTAATATATATATATATATTCTTTTACAAAACATTCTTTTTTATTTTAGAAAATATATATGTATTATTACTTTTATTAATTGTACACTAAAAAAAATACTTAAAACATATACTTAATCTCAATTAAATCAATATATTTTTAACAAATAAATCAAATTGAATCTTTTTATAAATTAAAACATCACTAAAATGATTTAAAATTAATTTTTTATCAATATATACAAGTTAAAAAACATACAGAATAAATAAATGACATAAGTAAGTGAATGTAAATTTTTTTTTAAAAAAAGTTTGGCCCAANATAAAAATTAAATAATTAATAGGGTATCGGATACCGGGTATACCCGTATCCGCCCAATATCCGACGAATATAGAGTATTCGAAGGTAATATCCGTATCCGCCCAATATCCGAAAATATTTAATTTTCATTATCAGTATCCTATATGATATCCGGTATCCATCGGATACAAAATACTTTTTTCGAACGGATATGAATGGATACCCTAAATATGCTAAAGAATGGAGTAACTTAAGTTTGGAAAGATTTCTTTTTTACATAAATTATAGGTTAAAGGTTCATTTTGGTCCTAAATGTATGCCTTAATGTTCATTTTGGTCCATTATGTTTCAAAATGTTCAAATTGGTCCTAAATGTTGGCAAAATGTTTCATTTTGGTCCAAACTATTAAATATGACTCGCTTCAAGTTCAAAAGTGATGAGTTTAGAGCTACATATTGTTCTCAAAGAGTAATTTCTCTATCCAGTTGGGATCGCTAGCAAACGAAGTCAAATCAGTCCTGAAAGTAGACTACTGGTTTCATGGTCAAATAAGCAAATTAAGTTGATCATATCTCTCTTGTTTCAAATTCGAATGTTACGAATTCAGAGCTATGAGTTATTCTTAACAAGTCCTTTGAACTAAAAATGAAAGACGAGAGAAATATGAACAAATTCAATAATTTGGGACCAAAATGAAACATTTTACTAACATTTAGGACCAAAATGAAACATTTTACTAACATTTAGGACCAATTTGAACATTTTAAACATTATGGACCAAAATGAACCTTTAACCTAAACTATAATAAACATAAAAAAGGGTTTTAAAGGTGAGGCAGTTCGATGTATATATCAAGCATTAATCGAGAAAGGATAAGAGATGAATGGAAGAGAATTTAGTTGCCTCAATTCTCTTCCTATTTTATATAATATTATATTTCACAGACTTTGACAATTTGATATATATATATATATATATATTTCTTAGTCATAACTTACAAGTTACAAGAATCCAAAGAAGTTCCCTTTAATTTTCTTCCTTGAGGCTCTCTCGATCCAAACATTGATTTGTATATCTCACATACATACATACATACATCATGGAAGCGAGGAAGCGATCCTTAGAGCCCCAAAAATATGGAAAGCTAGTTACGGTGCTTAGCATCGACGGAGGTGGTATCAGGGGTATCATTCCTGCTGTTATACTTGCTTTTCTTGAATCTGAGCTTCAGGTGCGTACCCTATATATATAATACTTTATACTCTCATGCATCATGTACAAAAAAATGAAATTATGAGAATTTAATTTCTACATGCATTATATATATATAATTATATATCAATGTTTAATTTCCTTTTTGTTGCAGAAGCTGGATGGTGAAGATGCAAGGTTGGCAGACTATTTTGACGTGATTGCAGGAACAAGCACGGGAGGCTTGGTGACTGCCATGCTAGCAGCTCCCAATGAAAAAGGACGACCCTTATTTGCAGCCAAAGATATCAAGAACTTCTACCTTGCAAATTGCCCCAAGATCTTCCCACAGCCCAAGTAATTAATTTAATTCAATAGTTTACATATATATGGTGAAAAGAAAAACATTTTCGTGCTTCTTTTTTATGCATGATTTTGATCGATCGAGACAATAGTGAAATGTTGGTATATATATAAACAGATGTAAACTCTTGCGGGACCTGATGGCTATAATGGGACCAAAATACGACGGAAAGTACTTACATGGCCTGATTAAGGAATTACTAGGTGATACGAAGCTGAATCAGACGCTGACCAATGTCGTAATCCCAACATTTGACATCAAGTACCTTCAACCTACCATCTTTTCCACTCTTCAGGTTCGCATTATGTATACCAAAAATAGAATTATGGATCACTGGATGAATTGATTTCAAATATTAATCCTCATATGTATACAAAACATCACTTTCCGTAGTGAGTTGTTAAGTCGACACAAAAAGTGTTTTTGCAATGAGTCTGTTTGCAACCAAGATTTAACTGTTTTGGTTTTTTAACTTTATGTCAAATGAGTCTGTAATTGTTTGCAACAGTTTTTTTTAACTTTTTGTAAAATGTAACAATTTTGGTTGCTGTAAAAAGACAATTTTTCTATTAGTGCATTTATCTGTTCTTTTTGCCATTTTCTAAATTTTAAATTAAACTTTAATTTTATGTTATTGTATTAATTTTTTATATTAAAATATCAACGATTTTCTTTTTTCCATATATATATATATATTAAAATATCAACGATTTATTACATAGATGATTGAAGCATAGTAATTAAAGTTATTCATTGTACAAATATAAAATATAAAATTTACTCCCTTTATTTTGGTAGGATAAATAATTGACCTTAAACTTATTAGAAAAATGTTAAATAAACTCATTACAGTATTTATTTTAAGAGAGAATAGATAGAGATATAATTACAAAAAATTAATTAATACTTTCTTAATGTCGTAAAATAACAGATATTTTGAAACATAAAAAATTCTCCTAACGGAATAATTATTTGAATAAAATCTAAAAGAAATGACATTAATTCGAAATTCAAACGTGAATAGTTAAAAAAGTAATGGGTAAATTACACTTTGGTATCATGTGGTAGTGTGGTTCGACCCTATTTCACTTTGGTACCTTGTGGTTTGAAACCTGACACTTTGTACCCTGTGGTATTCTCCATTAATTAACACTCCGGTACTTTTTGGAGCTATTTTGTAATTTTAACTATAACAAATTTTACAAAATTTACATATTGGCCCCAAAAAAATTTAAAAAAAGGGTAAAATGCATTTTGATACCATGTGGTTAGGATCGAATCTACTTTGGTACCCTGAAAAACAAAATTTGACACTTTGGTACCCTGAGGTTTGTGCCGTTAGCACTTTGGTACCCTGTGGTTATTTTCCGTCAAGATTTAACGGAAAATTGTTAGCACTTTTGCAAAAATTACAAAATGCCCCTAAATAGTTTCAAATTTTTCAAAAATATCCCTAGATCATAATATTTGAGGAGTAAAATGAAAATTATAAAAAAAATTTGGGGTCAAAATGTAATTATGAAAAATATTGGAAAAAGAATAAAATTACATATTAGTCCTAAATCTGGAAAATAAAAATGTAATTTAGTCTTAAAACTGTGTGGTTCGATGGTGAGAAGATATACTTTACAAATTTTTTGCAAAAATTACAGAATTCCCCCAAAAATTACAAATTTATGAAAAAAGTCCCTAGATCATGATATTTGAGGACTAAAATAAAAATTACAAAAACCTTTTGGGGTCAAAATGAAATTTTGGAAAATAAAAAAATGAGATAATTACATATCAGTCCTAAATCTGGAAAATAAATGCAATTTAATCCTACCCATATTCAAATATAACTACTTAAATAAAATTTTGAAAGTAAACTTGAATAATTTGAAGAATATTCCCATTAATTAATTTATATATTAAATAATTAATATTTACTTTCACTAAATAATTTAATAGATTATTAAAGTATTTATTTTTTATGAAATTATAATAAAACTATAATTTTTTCATTGAAGTTATTTAGCTTGTTGTGTTTTGATTTGTTTTACAAACGAGAAAGGACCTAAACGCACAAAAGAAATCTTGTTGAAGAGTGAAATATGGTTTAAGCAACAATTGAAACTAATGGATAAGATGTAGTAGAAATCGACGGCTAAGATTGAGCCATGTCAGCACTTTTTGTTAATTTTTTATGGAAAATAACCACAGAGTACCAAAGTGCTAACGACGCAAACCTCAGGGTACCAAAATGTAAATTTTTGTCTTTCAGGGTGCCAAAGTGGATTCGGTCATAACCATAGGATACAAAAATGCATTTTACCCTTAAAAAAAAGTACAACTAGGTCCTTGGGTACATATTATCTAGGGATTAAAATGAAAACTTTAAAAAAAATTGGGGTCAATATGTAATTTTTGCAAAATTTGTTATGGTTAAAATTACAAAATAGCTCCAAAGAGTACCAAAGTGTTAACGGAGAATACCACAAGGTAACAAAGTAAAATATGACCAAACTACAGGGCCAAATGCGGCCTAATGCGGCCATGTTTTCAGTCCTACCCATGTTTTCAGTCCTTCTCCGCCACACACACCAACACTCTCACACAACCCAACCCGGCCAAATGCGGGGCTCCATCTGCAACCGGGTTGATCCTCGGGTCATTGTGGTCCGGATTCGATGGGCACACAAATGGCCATATTCAATCCACAAATGCCTTCCTCTCCGGGTACAAACCCTCCGACCCGATCGGATCCGAACCCTAGAAATACGGGTAGGATCTCTAGATCTAGATCTAAATCCGAGTCTCCGGCAAAATTTGCCACAAGGTACCAAAGTAAAATATGACCAAACTACAGGGTACCAAAGTGTAATTTACCCAAAAATAATTTCCTTAATATCTAATTCCCTTGTTGTCTTATAATTTTTGGAGTTGATAATTAATATCGATAAAAGTATATTTGAATGAGGGCATAATATATATGTGACAGGAGAAGAGAGACCCGAGCTTAAACGCCCTACTTTCGGATATATGCATTGGAACTTCAGCAGCACCAACCTATCTTCCAGCTCATTATTGTGAGGCCCACGACGCACATGGCAAAGTAATGAGGGAGTTCAACCTCATAGATGGTGGAGTTGTTGCAAATGATCCCGTAACTACGCGTGCCTATATATATATATAATAAATTAATAATGTTATATTAATTATAATTGCAGACACTTGTGGCTATTGGGGAAGTGACAAGAGTAATAGTGGAAGGCAGCAAGGAGTTTAGTGGCATAAAACCGTTGGAATATGAGAGATATTTGGTAATATCTTTAGGAACGGGGTCTCGCAGAAGTGATGAACACAAATTCAGAGCCCAGGATGCAGCAAAATGGGGCATCATGGGGTGGCTAGTATCCAATAATACCAACCCTCTCATTGAAGCCTTCATGGAAGGAAGTTCTGACATGGTTGACTTACACCTTTCCGTTGTATTTCAAGCTCTTTCTTCAGGCAAAAGCTACCTTCGCATTCAGGATGATACGTTGGGTGCAGATGCATCTTCTGTGGATTTAGCCACACACAAAAATCTTAATGATCTTGTTGAAATTGGCGAGCGATTGTTGAAGAAACCAGTCAGTAGGGTCAACTTGGTTACTGGTGTTTATGAACCTGCCCACCAAGACACCAACGAGGAAGCTCTCAAAAGGTACACAAAAAAAACATATACAAGTTTACTTGCATTATTGTTTAACTCTGTTTGTTTTAGTAATTATATATGCTAATGCCTAGTGCTATTACATATATATGTAGGTTTGCAAAACTACTATCCGATGAGAAGCACCTCCGGGAGTCTAATGTTCCCCATTCAATTGCCGAAAACTGAAAAGTGATAAGCCCATAAGATATATATAAGTTATATTTGGCAAATTAAGTGTTGTATTTATTGTGCTCTGCTAGTCTGCTTGTCGCTGTACTAAAGGAAATACTTTGTCTTAGACACTTTGAAGGGAAAAAAAAATTGGCAAAATTGTAAGTAATTCCCATGGAGCTTAGTAGTTAATACCAACGATCCTCTAAATTTTTCTAATTGTGTGAAATACCCATTTTATTAAGTTTTTCATCCAAATTCTAACAGAGTTACCACATCATCCTGTATTTTGTGTAGTCACGTACATATGCGGAAATCGAGTGCATCCTCTCAATTTCTCTTCCCCTCATTTTATCACAATTTGGCCACATCTCATTTATCTATTACATCTAAAGGTTCTAAGACAATCCACGTACGCCGCCCTCTGTACAAAACACTGTTCTATAACTTTTTTTTCCTTAGATCACATGGTTGGTTTGCGGTGTGTCTAGCAGTTAGAACCCCTTATTTCATTTGTAAAAGTATCATGGGCAGTTATGCATAATATTGTTGAAAAATATTAATTTAAAACATGATTAACGAAACTCTCAAAATAACAGAATACTCGGTTAGGTTTTATATGATGGGTGTTATGGTAGTTTAATCAATTTATTTAGAACAAAATAATCCTATTTCATGAGCATAAAGTATTTTTACTCCCATATGTGAGAATAAAAATATAATGATTAATACAATGGAGTAAGTTATTCTTGAAAATGTAATATTTTAATCTACTACCTATCATAATTCAGGACTATATTTAAAATCCGCATATTAAACGTGTCCTGATATTTATCATCCTCCTCAATCCTCATCTCTGTCTGGCGTGCTTTTACTCTTAAATGCTTTCGTTCTCACTCTGGTTGTTATATGGCAACTGTTTGCTATACGCCAATCATTTTTATTTTGAGGCCCAACAAAAAGAGAATCATTGAATGCATTGTGGTCTCTCACACTATCAGAATAGTCAGTAAAGAACAAGTCTCACCTTGATCTAAGCTAGAAGAAGTACTGACAAATAATTATTGAAAGATTTAAAATAGGATTTATGTGTCTATCTCTCTCCTCTCTTTTTTTTTTTTTTTATCACTTCCATCAATTATCTAGGGAAATGTGTTGTGGGAGGAGAGAAATAGACACATAAACCCTTTAAAATATACTCCTATCAAATATAATATAAGGATATCCAGAATTCACATATGACTAGCTATATATATCATTTTTTATTTTTAATTTCATGGTTAAATATTTTAGAATTAATAATTTTTTTTTGGTGCAATTGTTAATTTGAACGAACATAATGTTTAAAAAAATGTTCATATCTAAAAGATTACCATGATTAGTTTGTAAAAAAAAAAATCATGATTTGAATTTCTTCTATAAATTTACATATTTTGCCAAACAGAAAAACAACAAAGTTTTGCAATTCACCTTCGGCCCTTTCTTCTGAATCCCAAAGAAAAAACTCGTATTCTGTAGTATGATAAATTAGATGACTATAATATCTAAATTTATAAAATATTAAAGGAAATTATTTATCATAAAAAAATCTATAGCGAAAAAAAAATAGTGAGATTATAATTTTCTTAAAGAATCATGATAATATTATAAAACACTCAAATTTTCCTTTTAACAACACTTGCTTGTGGTTCTTGTACATCAAGAAAATATAAGAATAATGATAATATTATAAAACACTCAAATTTTCTTTTTTAACAACACTTGCTTGTGGTTCTTGTACATCAAGAAAATATAAGAATATATAATGATAATATTATAAAACACTCAAATTTTCTTTTTAACAACACTTGCTTGTGGTTCTTGTACATCAAGAAATATAAGGAAAAAGTTATGAAGAAATTAGATGATGTTGATCTAATTTTTCAGTTATTACGCATGTTTATCATTTTTTATCTCAAGATTACTAAAATTTCAAAACTAAAAATTATTGATGTCATCGGCTAAGAAATTGGATGCCACACCCCCAACCTCTCAATAATCATTGTCTAAAGATATATACTAAATGTTATATAATGAAATGACGCATACACAACAAGTTTAGCTTTAATCTCAAAAAAATTGTATGCATGTTTTTTTTTTTCCTTTTCATATATTTGAATTTATATATGCTTGCTTTACTCGTTTTGTTTGAATAGTCCATTTGTTGATTTTTTTTTTGGTGGAAACACGAAGCTGCAAAAAGAGAACTCAACAAAGCAAACTAATGGAGACCAGCTCCATTTACATCAGAAATTAAAAACCGTAAAACACCATTAATTTGGAGGTTCTTCAAATTCATGACACGCACAATAATGGAGACAGTCTAATCACTTTGAGAAATCCAATTCCTAATCTATGAAATAATAGTAATTAAAGGGTGATAGCTAGCGACCAAGAAAGCACCAACTTCATTACTTTACGAGAATCAATCTCAGTAATGATTACTAATATTAAGATTGCACGCCAGCATTATAAACACCAGCAAAAGTCTCATTTGAATTGTCAATTTTGTTAGTTTGAAAATAATGAGATGAAAAGTTCTCTTTTAATGTCTTTTATTTTTGGATGTAACCTGAACTTCTGTTTTTCTTAATGAATTCCATTTTGCACAAAAAAAAAAGAAATTAATGAGATGAAAGTTGGAACATCTGTTTGTACGTTATACCTGGTTTATTATTTACATTTTTACTGAAAATAAAAAATATAATTGAAAAAACAATGTATTTTGCATATTTTGTCTTTTTTTTTAAAAAAAATTCTTGAAATAATCTAAAAACTAAAAGTGAAAAAAAAAACGTTTTTAGTATTTTAAAAAATTAACTTGTGATATATTGCGGAACCGTAGTCGAATTTTGATAACAGATTTTTTGGTCAATTATGGCAGACCAAAGCTTCTACCTCTCACAATTTACATCTCTCCTCCACCGTACCTTTTTTTTTTTTTTCTGATAACAGACGAAATTCAATTAAAGAAGAAACAGTAAGATAAGATGTATAACAGTATGAGCTTATACAACTCAACTACTACTAGAGGAAAAAGAGAAATTACAAGACAAAGCATTCTCTCTACTGGCCACAACAGAGTCATCCTTGCTGGCAACATTACAGATTCTAGGAAAGGAGAAATGCATGTAATCATAAAGATAAGAAAGAGAGATAAAACTAGGCTTAGTAGTAAAGATAGTCTTTGGGCATAACGAAGAACGTCCCCAATTTGCTAAGCTATCAGCCGGCTGATTTGCTTCCCTGAAAATGTGATGAATACTAACTTCTTCAAAGTGTTGCAGGAAACATCTGCAGTTATGAATAAGAGAGAAAAGATGGTGGTGAGACAAAATATTTGGATCTGTTAGGAGCTTAACCGCAAGAGAGGAGTCCGTTTCAACAATAATATGTGTAATATTAAGGTCTTTAGCGAGCTGTAAGCCATGAAGAATACTCCAAAGCTCTTCTTTTAAGATATTTCTTGTACCAAGAAACACAGAGTAACCCGAAAACCAATTTCCAGTATAATCTCTAATAATACCTCCAGCTCCTAACATGTTATCCTTTGCTGATCCATCACAGTTTAATTTAAAGAAAGGTGGAGCAGGTTTAGTCCAGTTAATGAAGGATGTAACAATAGAAGGTTGGGGTGTGGAAGAAGAGGAAAAAAGATAGTGGAATTCAACTGCTTCAGCTAAGCTAGAGTTAATGATAAGGGAAGGATTAAAGGGTTTTTGATTGAAGATGTAATTGTTTCTAGCTAACCAGATATTTCTGATAATGATGATGAAAAAGATATTCCAAGGAATATTGTGATCATATTTTTTTTATGATTACAATGAAATTTTAACCAAATAGGGAAGGATAAGGTACAATTACATATTGTAGGGTCTACAGAGTTCCAAATTTGAGTCACTTTAGGGCAAATTCTCAAAAGATGATCCAGATCTTCAATGGTATCCTTACATAAAACACAAAGGGGGGAAGAGATACAATTTTTAATGTAGAGTTTATTATTAGTAGGAATTGCATTTTTGAAAAGATTCCAGAGAAAAAGAGGATAGCGAGGGGGAAGGTTGATTTTCCAGATCGAAGAATGATCAAAATGGGTATGATCTTTAAAAAGAGTGAGGTAGGCGGAGGAGGAAGTGAAGAGATCATTAGTGGTAGGTGGCCAAGAAATAAAGTCATTAATGGTATTAGTAAGGTTAAAGGGGGTAGCTATAATAAGATTTATTATGTGAGAAGGGAGGATATAGGAAATAAGATTATGATCTAAAATGCCAAATTGATTAAGGTAAGAAGGGAGGACATAGGGAATAAGATTATGATCCTACCGTACCCTTCATTACGTACCAATATGGTTCTTCTCCAAGATGCACTAAACATCCAGCTTAAATGCATGGGAAGACGAATAAGAGCCTCTTTTCTTAATGCCCTGTATTTTCTTTTTACCCTCCTCCTATATATGTTTTGCTCTTCATGCTTCTCTTTCGAATTTCTTTTGTAAGGTGCTGCCACATCTGTTGTTTCTTGTAATGCCTCTGAAGTCTGAACTCTAGGTTGTAATCTCTTTATTTATGTAATACAAAAATTATGCAGTAAACAAAAATGTTTAGTTTAATGTTTGTGCAGTAAACAAAAATTATGGTTCAATCACCAAACCATCTGATTTTTATCGATTTTTCTTATTCTAATTGAGGTACTGGTCTTTGGAAATTGGAATGTCATTTTTATGGTTTTTTCCAAATTATATACTAAGCACTAAATCCCGATCCGACCCGTTGAATTGTCTATATTCTATGATATATCCAGTCCGATTCTCTTGATAATTCTTCTCCTAGAACTTACACTATAAACTGAAGGTTTGGTGGCGAACTTTCGTTGGCAAAATAAAAATTAGCCACAGAAAGTTCCCTTTCAGTGGCGAATTTTAGACTTCGCCATTGAACATACCAATAATAAAATTGTTGNAGACTACATCCGGTCCAAATTATATACTAAGCACTAAATCCCGATCCGACCTGTTGAATTGTCTATATTCTATGATATATCCAGTCCGATTCTCTTGATAATTCTTCTCCTAGAACTTACCTCACATTGAGAAACAAGGGATTTTTTTTTTGTGTATTTAAAAATTATTTTTAAATTTAATTTTAAAACATATTTTGCAATATAAAAAGACAAAAAATTGTTTGAAAAAATATATTTTAATTTTAAAATCAAAATTTAAGTAAATTTGCATTAATCGATAAAAATATCATTAAAGAAAATAAACTTTTCACATGCATGTATCATTGTTTTCCACAATACAAAAGACATGTTTATTATATTGATCTTGTTTTTTGAACATTAAAAATAACACTTTGTTTTTTATTTTAAAAAATTCAAGCTACATATCAACCAAGTTTATTAAAAGATTTATTATTAAAGATCAAAACTAATTTTTTTTTTCTCAATAATTTAGGAAACAGAATTTTTGAAATACTTTAAAATGTGGATTTTTTTACGTAGAAAAATTATTTTTTATCCTAAAACAATTAACAATGATAATTTATTTATCTGAATTTCGAATCTTAAGGGCCTGTTTAATTATATTTTTAATTTTGAAAATTATAAAAAAAATAAAATTTGATTTTAAAAATGTATTTTTGAAGATAAAAAGAAAAGAAAATCTATTTGACAAAGATTATTTTAAAAGCTTTTTTGAAAATAAAAAAATTTAAAATATATATTTGAAATAGTTATTTTAAAAACACATTTTAAATAAATTTCTATTAAATATAAGTAGTATCATTAATGAAAATCAATTTCCATATGCTTCTTTGTTTCCAGAGTCTAAAATATATTTCCGTTGTTATTTTTTTTAACTTAAAAAACATTTTTTTTATGTTTTTCAAAGACTGTTCTAAAAATACTAAGATATCAAACATATCATAATCAAACAGGCTCTATTTGTACGAGGTGTTTAACACTTAAACAGTTTAACTCAATATTTCAAACCTACAATTCTTTGTTGTTGCCATTCCCTCTGAAGCGGGACTAAGTTAATTTAATGTAATTAAATAAGTCTGAATTGATCTCTTGGTATTCGGTCTAGCTATATATATATATATCCTCTTTCTCTTCCTACCATGGCATATTTCTCATTTATAAGAATCCGAGGAAGTTCACTTTAGTTTTCCAATTAAATATCAATCTTTATATCTATTCGATCATACATACAATACACATATATATACCTCATGGAAGCGAGGAAGCGATCCTTAGAGCCCCAAAAATATGGAAAGTTAACTACGGTGCTTAGCATCGACGGAGGTGGAATAAGGGGACTCATTCCTGCTGTTATTCTTGCTCATCTTGAATCTGAGCTTCAGGTGCATGCTAGCTCTAATATAATACACTCTCAAGTCTCATCATGCATGTGTACAAACAATGACATTAATATATTCTATGTGAAAAATGAGAATTTCTAAATTCATTATATATATATATGTATCAATGTTTTCCTTTTTTGTTGCAGAAACTGGATGGCGAAAATGCAAGATTGGCAGATTATTTTGACGTGATTGCAGGAACAAGCACGGGAGGCTTAGTGACTGCCATGCTAACTGCTCCCAATGAAAAAGGACGACCCTTATTTGCAGCCAAAGATATCAAGGACTTCTACCTTGAGAATTGCCCCAAGATCTTCCCCCAAACCAAGTAATTTAATTAATTCAATATATAAATCGATTATATAAAAATATTTTCATGCCTCATTTTTATACATGATATATTTTGAAACGAACAATTAATATTATATCAACGTGTTCTTAACTTGGTGTACATATATATATGTGAAACAGTTGTAAATTCCTTCGTGTGGAGAAGGCTCTACTAGGACCGAAATACGACGGCAAATATTTACGTCGCCTGGTTAAGGAAAAACTAGGAGACACCAAGCTGAACCAGACACTGACCAATGTTGTCATCCCAACATTCGACATCAAGTTGCTTCAACCCACCCTCTTTTCCACCCTTCAGGTTAATATTAATTAATTAATTCCCATATATATTCTCAATTTATTTCTCATCACATATATATACTTCCTAATATAATTAACATTCCCTTCTTATTCCCATGCATGTGACGTACAGGAGAAGAGAAACCACAGCTTAAACGCCTTACTCTCTGATATATGCATTGGAACTTCCGCAGCACCAACCTATCTTCCAGCTCATTATTTTCAGGCCAAGAACGCCCAAGGCAAAGTGATGAGGGAGTTCAACCTCATAGATGGAGGTGTTGCTGCAAATAATCCCGTACGTAATTAATGACATTCATTAATTTTCTGGGAAATTAAATGAATAGTTGTGTCGTATTATATATATATATTTATTGCAGGCATTGGTTGCGATTGGAGAAGTGACAAGAGTAATCACGGGAGGCAGCAGCAATTTCAGTGGTATAAAGCCTTTGGAATATAATCGATTCTTGGTGATATCATTAGGAACGGGGTCTCGCAAAACTGATGAAAACAGATTCAGTGCGCAGGAAGCAGCTAAATGGGGCAGCATAGGGTGGCTAACTGCTAATAATACCACACCTCTCATTGATGCTTTCAATCAGGGTAGTTCTGATATGGTTGACCTACACCTTTCAGTTGTTTTCCAAGCTCTTTCTTCACTCAATAGCTACCTTCGTATTCAGGTCACCTCCTCCAATATCCTATTCCTATCCAATCCTACGTGTATATTATTATATATTATAAAATTAAAATTTCACTAGTTTTTTTTTGTTCTCTGACTAAAGTAGAAAAGTCAAAAGTATAATATAGGGTATTCAATTGCAGGACGATACTTTAGATGCGGATACATCTTCTGTGGATTTAGCTACGCGGAAAAATATGAGTGATCTTGTTAAAATTGGCGAGCGGTTGTTGAAGAAAACAGTTAGTAGGGTCAACTTGGATACCGGTGTTTATGAACCTGCAAGCAACGAGACAAACGAGGAAGCTCTCAAAAGGTAGTATACATATATAGAGATGAAATGAAATTTATAAAAGTGAACTTGTTTAACTTTGTTCTGTGTTGTGCTAATTATATATATATGCTAATTGCATGCGCAGGTTTGCAAAATTACTATCCCACGAAAAGCGCCTCCGAGAGTCTAATTTCTCAGAACTCAGAACTCAGAAGTGAAAAGGCCTTAAGTATATAGTTGATGATGTAATAACTAATAAGCTATATGTTCCAAATTCCTGTTATTTATTAATTATGTTCTCTTGATACACAAAGTCACAAACCATATAATTAAGTACAAGCAATTGTCGACCCTATAGCTGATTTTTTTTTTCTTTACTTCTATTGTTGCCTATGCTCCAAGCTGGACAATGTATATGGAATAATTAATTAATAATTTATGCATATCTCTATATACATACGAAGCGTTTTTTTCTCCTTTCTTATTCTCTGCTCGTCATTATACTACGAATACATTCTATGTAGACATTTTCAAGGGGAAAAAAAGAGTCACACTCAAGGTTTGTCGAATTGGGAAAATTAAGTCAATTAGAAAATGAGGGTACGTAAACTTATCATATAATATTGTAAATTTTAGATAGTACACTCATAAGAGTTTATCTAAATAAAAAATAATATAATTATGAGTTATGAGTCATGACACTAAATTAACCTTCATTGAATATTACACTACATATTGCACCTGCAAGAACGAAAAAAAATCTTATTCATTAGGATTAAAATAAAGTTTTAGTCGATATATATTATTTCTGAGTGTATATATATAATATTTAACTATGATAAGTCATCTAGAATTTTCGATCTGGTTCCATGCCTCCAATACATGTAAGGGTTAACTCAGTCATGGGAGAGGCTCCTCACAATATAATGAGACTCCAACTTTCAAGTTAGTGTGATATAAGAGAGGTCAATTAGAGATAATAATGTTAAAGCATACCTGAATGAGAGTTTATATAAGACCTTGAGAGTATTTGGGTGATTTCACTTGAACTTGGATTAACCTGGGGTAGAAGGGATCGAAGTGACCCAGAGGTAATGGAGGTCATTCGGTCATACCTTATCAAACTAATTATTAAGAGTCAAATGAAATAGTGAGTGCAAAATGAATCACCTATTTCTAATAATGGTGTCAAGAGTAAAAATTTTAACCTACGATCATGTTAATTGAATTGAAATCATTCCACTATTTACGAGATTATGGGTAAACTCGTTAGATTGAATTTACAAGTTAACAAGTGTATTTGACAAAATTTGAGACAAGTTTAACCATTTTTTTAATTTTAGAATGAGTTAACCAATTTTAATTAAATTTGAGGTATTGCAAATTCATGAATTTAAGAGTTAGTACCTTAGTGCCTTATGACAAGTTTGGTCACTAGATTAATCAAATCCATAAAAAACTATACATGTCATACTTCAAATTATATAAATTATAATTACAAATTTTATAGATGAATATTGAATATGAATTGATAAAAAAAAACATTTTATGAATTTCAAAATATAAAAATTAAGAGTTTTGTATCTAATTATCTGTTATATATATAATTTTAATTAAAACGTATAATGAAATATTAAGTTAGGTAAACATATATTTTCAAATAGTAATGGGACCATTAAGTAGTTTATGAATGATATTATTAGCAATTGAAATTCAGCATAAACCAAAATACACAGATGAACCATATTAAACACTACTCTTAAATCTTAATTAGCTGTATTATAGCGTTGTCGTTTCTCAATATGCAAGCAAAGTAAGGCCCCGTCGTTTGCAAACGTACGTCATTTACCCAAAGTTCAACGTATTCCTTCACTCCAATAGAAACCCGCCGGCGGCAACCAATAAAAAATGTGTATATATAGAAAGCAAACACTTGACTACCTCAAAAGGTTAAACTAAGTCAAAATCATTGATTACGCCATATATTCATATTGTACTTACTTTTGGATGTTGTTTAACTTAGTATCTACTT